>PVIW01001735.1:166936-269783 GCA_004026585.1 Noctilio leporinus | reverse complement strand
GGTGCTGCCACAATGCTGGGTGCTACCATGGTGCTAGGTGCTGCCACAATGCTGGGTGCTACCATGGTGCTAGGTGCTGCCACAATGCTGGGTGCTACCATGGTGCTAGGTGCTGCCACAATGCTGGGTGCTACCATGGTGCTAGGTGCTGCCACAATGCTGGGTGCTGCCACGGTGCTAGGTGCTGCCACAATGCTGGGTGTTGCCACGATGCTGGGTGCTGCCACGGTGCTGGGTGCTGCCAGAATGCTGGGTGCTGCCACGGTGCTGGGTGTTGCCACGGTGATGGATGCTGCCACGGTGCTGGGTGCTGCCATGGTGCTGGGTGAGGGCACTCGAGGAATTCAGCACCTGCTCCTTGGACCTGACTTCTGTGCCTCCAACCAAAGCAAAGGGAATGCTTTTCCACAAACTCAAACTAGAAATGTGGGGTCCTACTACACTTCTCCATCTCTGTCACCTTCCTGAGCCAGATCAGATCCCTGAGATTATCGATTGTACCTCCAACAGATCTTAGTGCCTCCACCCCTCTGTGTCCTCCATCCCTCCTCTGGTTGAGGCCACCACCTTCTCTTTCCCAAATGGGACCCATGCTGGCCTTGGTGGCCTCCAGTCTCTCCCACTCCATTCCTTCCTCCAGAGTGTCAGAGACAGCTTGGCAGGAGTTAGATTTGTCCTCATGGTCTCTTACTGCCCCTCTGTGATTGTTCTCTAGTAAAGGGTGAGCCTGACCCACCTGGTCACTATCCCACTGGGTCCCCCCTCACTGTCCACACTGGCTTCTAGAAGGAGCATGGAGACTCTAAACATCATTTGCTCAGAAACTAATTGGAAAGCATGAGTACTCCATCCATCCCTGTGGATGGGGACCCACCCAGCCCCCCTTGCAGCACATTGTCAGAAGGACTTGGGGTCCCAGAACGATTCTTTGGGACACAGCAGAGTTGGCCTCTGCCCTCTCTGCTTCACTCACCACTGCCTGGATGGGAAGCTGCCCGCCCTCCCTGCGGGTTCCTGCCGTCCTCTGGGAGGCTGAGGGCAGAGCTGTTGGCTCAGTGGTGCAGTGACTCTCCTTCCTCCAACCACCAGGCCCCTCTCCAGGGAGGAGCATGACTCCCAGGAGACACATGTCTGCCTTTGCTCTCCCTTCCCATTGCAGCAGGTCTCTCTGACCTCCACAGCAACCTGGGACCTGGGAAGGGCTATGGCCATTGCAAGCGTGTCATGAGAAAACGAAGACAGTGAACAAACAGCCTTCTGGGGAAGGTGCTCAGACCCATTCTCCTCACTCCTTATCTCTAGAGCATGGTACCATGCTGGTCTGAGCTCCCATTTTCCTGCAGTTTCTCCTTTCCGTGGTCACCCAGGTACCTGGGAGGTGCCCCATTGTCCCCTATGTCATGCAGGTGCCCCTTCAAGAGCCAGCTGTACTCCACCTCCAAACACCCTGGGGGCCAGGATGTGCACAGGGGAGGAGGAATTGAAGGGGCTTCTTCTGTCTCATCCCCACCTGATGGGGGGAGATTCCAGGAGAGGAGGACTTACTTACTGGCCCTCTGGCTCAGGCCCAGTCAGTGTGGAGGATGTGACCTGACACATGTGACCCATACTCGTGTTTGTCAAATGGCTTTCCCAGGGCCAGTGCCTGGTATCAGAGGCAGGGATGGAGGCAGCAGGGGCTGCCCCAGGTGTGGGAGGGCAGGTGTGGCCAAGCCTGCTCATTAGAGTGGGGTTCTCAGTGGGACTCTGAACTCTCTCTTGTCCCCAGACCAAGACCCACCAATGGCCTAGACTGAGACCCAGTGGCTCCAGACTGATCACTGATCCTCGTCCCCACTGAGTTGCTACCCTACCCACCAATGGAACCCTGATTTGTCCCAGGCTGGGTCCTGACTCCAGCCCTTGGTCCTGGACTGAGCTCTGCTCCTTGACCAAATTAACTGTCAGACGAACATGTGTAGTTATCCCAAAGGGAAATAGAGAAGATGAGGTACTCTATCATCTACCCCATTGTGGGGATGTGATTTGACCTTATGTCCCACTGCCTGGGATCAATGGCCAGAGCTGAGTGTCTAGCCACCCTCAGCCCTGTGCCTCCCTAGCCGCCCATGGGCACAGTGCATGGAGCCCCTTGCCCACAGCTGGCCTCCCCACTCTGCCTGGGAGCTGGTATCTTTTCCCGGCCTGTGTGGGCAGCTTGCTGAGCACAGCTGCAGACGAGCTATATTTAGCTGGCTTTAATGAGCTCAGGATGGCAGACATCCGCCTTGGGAGCACTTTTCTTGTGTGTGTGTGTGTGTGTGTGTGTGTGTGTGTGTGTGTGTATCTAAGCTTGGCATGGCCTGTTCTAGTGTGTATGCGCCTGTGTGCGTGTGCATTGGCATGTATGTCAATGCCTTGGTGCGTTCATTTACGTGAAGGTGTGTGTGTCTATGTGAGTCTACCTGTGTAGTGTCTGTGCTTTGCTGGGGACGTGCACAGCTTCTGACACTTACAGGGGTGCAGAATGGAAACACATTATTTGTTCATTTATCCATTTGTTTGAAAAGTGTTTAATGAGCATCTTTCACAGCACCCTGACAGTCTCTGGAAGAAAATGGAGCAGAAAGAGCTTTGTAGACAGACCAGCCTATGGTGACCTGGCAGGGAGGGAGCCCTGCTCTCCCTGGTTCTTCTCTGGGTGCCTCCTCCTGGCCAAGCCCAGCCCGAGGACCCTCCACCTCAGGCCCTCGCTGCGTTCAGAGAGTGGAGATGGATCTGGAGAGGCAAAAGGAGATCCTCCTGCACAGTCCACTGACTTACCCGTGGAAGAACAAGCTTTTCCTTTATTTTTATAGACACCGATTTATAATTTTCACTCTGCATACCCATGCAACTGTGCTGGTGAAACCCCCATCTGTGATTCCGGGGCCTTCTCAGAGACCCCAGGTGTCTTCCCCAATGCCCCAGTGGGCGAATGGTGAGTGTATGTGCTGGTACACAGGTGTGCCCACTCAGTGACAGGTGTGCCTGCTCATGCAGGGGTCTGGGCCTCAGCCTGGGGGGCCCTTCTGCCCTAGTCTGCCACTCCTAGGGAAGAGGGTGGCCTCCCCGATGTTGTTGTCCATCCTCCTGGAGTTGCGAGGGCAGCCCAAGTTGGGAGTAGGAGGGTGCCATGCCTTGGTCTCTGTCTTCCTCTCAGTCTGAGGTGGCAGTGGGGATTTCTTTTCAGCCTGAGAGAATCTGTTTCCTCAAATCCTTTTCTTCTGGGAATAAAGGAGGTATTGGAAGCAAAAACCAGGGGAGCTCTGCTACAAACCTCCCCAGAGGCAAAGAAGCCAGAGCCAGAAGAAAACAGAAGTTGATATCTTAGGGAAAAAACTTACCCCTCTACATGTGCATGGACAAGATTATTCTGATTTTCATCTTTGAGTAGGTGACACACACGCATGGTATAAAATTCTAAAGGAACCAAAGGTGACACATATGCCCTCTTGTCCAATCCTGTAGCTCACCTAGCCCTTTCCCTGGAGTAAAAGTTATGACGAGTTTCTTATAGGCCATTCCAGAAAGATTCTCAGCAAATGTAAGCATCTCTATAAACATTCATTTAACTATATTTTTATGTATACTCCACACAGATGAAAGCATATGCTGCATTCCACTCTGCACCTTGCTTTCCTCAGATAATAAAATATCAGGGTTATCTTATTATCTCAATACATTTAGAGGATTTCAATGAGGCATAATTTTTTTCACCAGTCCCCTGTTGGCGAGGACATAGGTTTGCTGTTTTAGTCTATAAATAGTGTGGTAATGGTTAGTGGTGTGCATGTGCCATTACTCACATGGAGTTGGACCTACTGGGTCAAGGGCACTTGGCATTTAGAATGGCATCATCAACTTGCCCTCCACAGAGGCTGGATCGGCTCTCACTCCCACCCGCAATGAATGAGGAGGGGTTGTTTTCCCATACCCTGGGCAGCATGGGTTTGATCACTGCTAGTCTGAGGGGTGAAAAAAGGCATTTTAGAATAATTTCACACCTGCAGGTCTTGTCAGGGCCCTGGGGATGAATTCTGCTGGGCATGGAGGCTGGAGCTCGCAAATGGCACAGTCTCCTCATGGCCAGATTCAGAGAATCTGTTTGCCCAACTTGTTACAGGGAGGGTCAGCCAACCCCTCGTCCTGCGGTGGTGTGGAGAGGACATCCAAGGTCACCCTCCGACTAAGGCAGTCATTGCCCACCATGTGACTCTTTCCATGGCACATCTCCGCCAGTGCCTTCTCTGTGTGGGTTTACCTGGGGGCTCTGAGACCCCTGCTTGCTGTTGAGTGAGGCTCTAGATCTTCCCAGATCTCCCCAGACACATCTCTCACATCCCACATCAGTGCAGTAAGGCAAAGCCATCGGGTTCAAACTCAAGATGTGCATTTACACCACGACCTGTGTTTCTACCTGCTTGCGGAGGATTAGATACTTTGGTTGATGCTTCTCAGGACGTGCCCCACAGCCTCAGGCTGGGCCCTGCTCCTCTCAGTTGAGCCCAGGGGGACTAATGGAGATGGGGGCCACTGCCGGATCTGGCAGAGTGGGGGGTGAAATTGAGTGGTTAGTTTCAGCTGAGGGGCACCCCTGCATCCACCCCTCACGGGTCCCAGTGGCAGGTGGCAAGAGAGAATGGAGGCAGCCATGCTGGGTGACTCTGCTTAGGGTGCTGAGTGCGTGGGTGATGACTTCGGCTTTTGTCTCAAGAGCAATATGGCACATTGGTAATTAGGAGGGATGATCATGATTTGTGCCTTTCCAAGGTGGTGATTAAGCAAAAATAGCCTCCATTCTTTAGCTGCCAGGAGAAGCCATGGTGAGCTGGGTGGGCCACCAGTGCTGGTGCCAGGACTGGCGGTGGTGCTGGAAGCAAGCTGGCCCGCCTCAAAGTTTGTCATAAAACATTGTCACAAAAACAGCTGTGAGCTTTCTTATCCCATATCTGGGCACAGCAGGACCAGCCTGAATAGGGTCAGGCAGGCAGAAATGAACAGGAATTGGGCCCAGCACATGGCGCCCCACCACCTAGCACCCCTGCCAGCAGATCTCACCACCAGAGGGTCTCCGGGAACCTCTAGATGCAGAGCCGCAAAGCCCAGGCCAGGCTGTTCTAGAATCCCCAGAGGTTCCCTGGTACGGCTTCCCTGGGGGCATCTAAGAAATGTGTTTCCCAAGGAGCCTGCTCCCCTGAACCCAAATTCTCCTGGGGGATTGACAGCAGAGAGCTGTCTTATGGTCTGTGAGCCCTAGATCGTCACTTGCAATAAGTTTTCATAAAAGTGCCACCCGGAGCCCTGACCCCTGATGTGCCCTGCTCTCGGGGGACCCTCAGTGTGATGGGGAGGTAGACAAGTTACTTCACTGCAGTAAGCCCGGCCCTGCTCAGTGTGCTGTGGGGTAGCCATCTCTGCTGAAGTTGATCTAAGAAGGCTTTTCAGAGGTGGTGACAGGGTTTTGAACAACAGGTGGGAATTGGCTGGTCTTCGAGGGGAGGAAGGGTTTATCCGGCAGAGGGCTCAGAATGAGCAAAGGCCGTGGCGTTAAAGAGTATGTCTTGCGGGTGAGTCAGAGCCAGTGTTTCAAGTGTTGGGGTGGAAATGTCTGGTTCACGGAAGAGCAGGCCCTGTGGGCCAGCTGCAGGTGGGGCCTCTAGCCTCCTGCTAAGCCCCCAGATAGACCTTTCAGTGGGCAACTCTGGTCCTGCTGGTTAACTCTCTAGGGGCCAGAATCTAGATCTGGCAGGCTAGGTCTCCCCTCTTCCCTTTCCCAGAGAAAAGCACCTCTGGCTTTTGTTCATTTCAAGGAAGCAAGGCTCCACCCCGAACAGCACAAGGGGCTAGACCCTTCCCTTTGCTGGGGGAATGGGTAAGGGATGCTGAGGACAGCCCTGCCAGTCAGTCTCCCATCCCCACTGAGCCAGAAACCGCCTCAGCATCATTTGCAGCCAGGATATAACACTTGTCCACTGATTTGATGCCCAGAACATCGCGTGGGCCCCAGGGAAGCTGGCCACAGGCAGAATGAGGATGTGGGGGCTCCTCAGCCTGTGTAATCAGTGAGGGTGCAGGATGTGACCCCTACCTAACAAAGGGCTTGGTGCCCTGGAAATGGCAGGACCTGCATGTCTTCTCTGCAACTTATTTATAACCTCACTATGGTAATTTGTGGCAATCACAGTATTTAATCCTGTAATCACACTGAAAGCAGACTCCCTGGTGCAAGCAGGCACCCAGCCCAGCGAGGCTGGGGAGCCTGCCAGGGCTCAGGGAGGACTTGGGGATAGGGCAGGAGAAGTGTGGAGGCAGCAATGTCCCTATCAACCTCTGGCTAAATCTTATCATCTTTGGCCCTGTGCCCCTCAGTGCATCCTGGATGATGATGATGATGATGATGATGATGATGATACTTATATAATATTTACTATGTTCCAGGTCCCATTCTAAGCCCTTTCTATATATGAACTCATTTGTTCTCATCACCATTTCAAGAGGTATCTACTATTATTATCCCATATTCCAGAGGAGAAAACAGAGGGGGCAGATCACACAGCTGATAAGAGCCAAGACTTGAAGTCAGGCATAATGGCTCCAAAGTCCATGGTTTCCACTGGGTCCCTCCCAGCCCTAGAAGTCAGGGGCTTCCCAGGCTCCAGACCCATGAACACAGCCCTGTCGGCTCTGGGTCCCTCCTGATCCACCAGCCCTGCAGCCGTGCATATAAAGCCACACTCCGCCTCCCTCCTGGGCTCTCTCTTTCCTGCTGGCCACCTGGCCTCCTATGGCAGACCTGGACTTCAAGCTACTGGATGTCACTTATGAATCAGCACTCCTGTTTCTTGGGCAGAATGAGGATTTTTGTGTCCAGCTACCTGGGGAGCTGTGGAGGTCAGGTGGAGGGGAGAACCTTGCCAAGCGTTGTTTCCTGTTGCATGTAGGGCACTCTTTCCTGGGTTCATGTGCCAGCTCACCCAGTCTTCTCAGTTATGTTGCCTGGGTCAAGTGATTAGGTCATTTGAGCCTCGATTTTCTCATCTGTAAAATGGGGCTAATAACAAGGGGCCCAAAATTCAAGAGTTTACTTGTGGGAACCAGATGAGATGACACCCGTACAGCACATAGTGCCTGGGATACATGTACTCAGCAAAACAAGGCTACCTACTCTCGTTGCCTGTTTTGATCCTGTCCTGAGGGTAGGGCCCATGTCTCTTCCAGCCATGTCCAGGGCTAACTCTATAAGAAGTCAGAAATAAAGCAGAAGAGCCTGGGCCACTGGAAGGAGCATTAGGAAGTGCTGGGCAGAGCCAGGCCTCACAACAGGTTTTTCTTTTTTCTCCTCCAAGCCAGAGTCCTCCATCATTTAGCAAATGATTTCCTGTCTGTGTGGGAAACAGCTCCGAGTTCATAAAGCAGTTACCCTTAGACCAGGGTTGTGTCTGAGAGGACAGGCTGCTTCAGAAATGCACTTCCCAGATGAGGAAGGCTTCCCAGGTGGAATCCCTTGCAGATGCAGCCTACCCCGGGGCCAGCGGTGGCTTGGGAGGGGGATGCTGACACAGACACACACTGGCCAGGGCTCCCACCCACACCTACTGCAGGGTTGCCTGCAAAGCCCCTTTGGAAGAGTCCTTCCCAAACGTGCTTCCCTGGCAGGTTGCAGCAGGCTGTGGGCAAGGGTGTGAGTGAAGTGAGAAGGAAGGGGCCATCCTTGCCTAGAACTGGCTGTTTTAAGAGATAAGTTCCCTGTCACTGCAGGCAAACAAGTGGTTCACAGGCTGGCTGTGAGGCTCAGTCACACAGAGAAAGTTGTTTCCTTCTCATGGGCAGAAAGAAGAGTCAAGGTCAGCTTGATGGAAAGAAGGATTCCCCACTTTCTCATTGGGTAGGCAGTGAGGGGGCATTGGATGCCTTTGAGGTATCTCTCCCCGCAGAAGTCCAAAGCAGCCTTGCATCACCTGGTCCGAGTTTAAGCCCCTGAACTGTTGCCTGAGTCTAGGCTCCTGGCTGCTGCCCTGGCTGCTGGGTCACAGAGAGGGAGCATCTGGCCCACGTGTCTTCTGTGGTAGGAGAAGACTCATCTTGGATGTTGGACCAGGCGTTAGATCAGGGGTCAACACACTTTTCTTTAATGGGCCAGACAGTAAATATTTTAGGCTTTGTGAGCTATAAAGTCTCTGTGGCACATAAACAACCACTGATGATGCATAAATGAATGGGCATGGCGGTATTCCAATAAAACTTTATTTACAGACGCAGACAGTGGCCAGATTTGGTCCATGATTGTAGTGTCTGTGTTGGGCATGTGAACTCAGGGAAGGTTGGATGCCAAGAAGCACTTCCTGGCGGCAGAGGCGTGGAGCCCAGGCAGCTGCGAGAAGCAAGGAGAACATTTCTGGCAGCCGGCTGGCTTCACCCCAAGGCTTGAGGGTGATGAGTGATGATGAGTGTGGTCTAAATGCTGGCCTTCCCCTGGATGGGGTTCCCAAAATTCAAGGCCTTGCTATCTCTCTGATAGTGTCAAAGATAGAGAGTGATTCTTTTTTCTTTTTTTTTTAACCCAGCAACTGTAGTGGTTGGACGCTTGACCCAAATTTCTGTCCACTGCTGGGAGTGGAAGCCATTGGGTGACCCTTGTACTGTTGCTGTTGTTTTTCGTGAAGGAAACCAGTATCATTCCTTTCTAGGATGTCCTTGCAGGCTGCCGGGACAGCATCCCTAATGGCCTCATCCCGCTGGTCCTCTCTTTTTAGGAGGAGAAAGGGTTTCATGTTGTGTTGAGTTTGGAGGCAAGGGCCTGGGCAGGGAGGCTTTCTAGCCCTGAATGTTGTCATTTCGCTGGCCCGTAGGCCCGTGTCTCACATCCACTGAGTTCCCTTCTGCTCCCACCACAGGAGAGCTGTACCGGGTTTCCTTAAGAAGACAGAAGTTCCCAGCCCAGGGAAGCATTGAGATCCATGAGGACAATGAGGTAGGCTGGATTTCTAAGGCAGTCTGGGCCCCTCTGTGGTCAGGGTTTTAGGAGGAGCCCTAGGTAGACAGGCTGCCTGCTTTCCATCCAGCTCCTCATCTGACTTGCTGTGTGACTCTGGGCAGCATCCTGTCCTTCTCTGGGCTTCTGGCTGCCATGGGAACTAGAAGGGCCTCTTGAGACCTTTCTGGCTTCCCTCCTGGCAGCTCGTGCCTCTCACTCCAAATGTGCAGAAGGTTCTATCATATGGGGGGCTGGAGAGGTCCCCAACTTGGAGCTGAGACAGGCTGGGCACAGTGCCTGCTTCTCTGGCCACAGCCTGTGTGTGTGTGTGTGTGTGTGTGTGTTTGCTGCTGCTGTATTGTGTTATCCCTACCTTATCCTATCTCCCTGCTGGCTTTTCTCTCTGTCCCCTCCAACATCCCTTTCAGGAAGCCTGCCCACAGCGCTCCTGCAAGACACATGTGCTCCTGTTGGTGCTGCATGGAGGGAACATCCTGGACACAGGCTCGGGGGACCCTTCCTGTAAGGCTGCCGACATCCATACCTTTAGCTCCGTGCTGGAGAAGGTCACACGTGCCCACTTCCCTGCGGCCCTGGGCCACATCCTTATCAAGTTTGTCCCCTGTCCTGCCATCTGCTCTGAGGCTTTCTCACTGGTCTCCAAGTGAGTCCCTTTCTGCTTGCTGGGACTGGGTACCCTGGGCAGGGGAGGCGCACTAGGTGGAAGGGCTGCCTCTGCCATGTGGGTACCTGCTGGGCAGGGGGATACCTGCCTAGCATCTCTGACCATGAGCATCACCAGTGGGATGAAGTCAGCAAGACTTCCTTAGCACTGTGACCCCCTCTCCTCTGCCTGGAGCCAGGTGGCACTGGCCCCGAAGGCAGCTCAGATTCATTTCCAGTGCTCAGCTGGCCCTGGTCTTGTTGGCCCTGGTGAGGAAGGCAAGGCACTGAGAGGTTAAGCAATGCAGTTTTCTCCAGGGTTACCCAGCGAACAGAGCCAGGAGTCATACCAAGGCAGCCTCACTCCAAGGCTACAAAATTACAGCCCAGTAGGGAAGTGTGTTCTAATGGAGGTGGCATAGGGCACTGAGGACTCTCAGGAAGAGGGCCAGGGAGGCTTCTCGGAGGTGACTTTGGCATGTGTTGTGAGAATAGCATTACAAGGTTAAGTGTGTGGTCAGCCTGGATTTGAGTTCTGGCTATGACCTGGGGAGTTGTTTTGCCTCTCCCTTTTTTTGAGGAAGGGATACCCAAATACTTAGGAGAATAACCATCTCCTTGAGTTTCTTGTTTTTTGAGGATTCTGGGTGCTAGCCTATGGGAAGCACCTAGCCCAGTGTGGGGCACAGAGAAAGCACATAGTGGAGATTCACTATGACATGTCATTATCTTCACAGGGCAGAAGGGGCTCTTTCTCTTGGTGAACAAAGGGCTGGGGAGGGAGGTGTTTTTGACTCCTAGGGGAGAATCTGGAGGGGATCAGGCAGCATGCTTACCAGGCTGGGGTTCCTCATCCATACCTACCCAGGTCCCTGTGGGGGATTAACAGGGAGACCAGGGGCCCCACCAGCACCCGGGGGCCCAGGGGAGATCCTGCCCACTGCTTCAGGATTGGGGGGCTCTGTGCTCCCCAGGTCCCTGCCATCTTGAAATAGCCGAGAGCTGAAGGTGGGTGCCAGGAGCTGGGGGAGCCCTGGCTGATCACAGGCAAATGAGGCCTGGGTACCTACAGAGGGCACAGCTCATAGAGCATGTGGCAAATCGTGGGGACTGGAAGCGGGAACTTTTTGCAGTTAGGGATGAAAGGGAGGCCAAGAACACCTCGGTGCTGCCCCTTACTCCCTTTCATGTCAACTTTGCCAGAACCTTGAGGCTGAAGGGAGGAGCTCTTACCCATGTGATATTTGAGGAAGGGTGGATGGGCATTCTGGCCTGTCAATCAGCTATTGCCCAGAACAGGGCTCAGCAGTGCTAGGAGGAGCAGGAGGTCCATCCCCAGACTTCTGCTGGTTGGGAGAGCTCCAGTGGAGGAAATGTAGGGCCTCACTTTCCGGGTCTACGGGAGAAAGGAAAGTTTGCCTCTGCACCGGGAACAGAGACCTGCCTCTGAGTTACCTGGGCCCCAGGACACAGGCAAGACAGGCCTCAATTAGAGATGGAAGGAAGGAGATTAAGCCAGTGGTTCCCCACCCTGGCTAACGCCCCGATGCTCCTATGATTCTTGTTAAACCACAAGGTGGGAGGCCTCACCCCTGGGGTGCCCGAATGGGAGGGCCAAGGAGGGCCCTGGCACCTGCTTCTTGAACAGATGAATTGCCTCTCTTTGTCTGCCCTCAGCAGGATTTGGGAAACTGAGCTGCCTTGGCTCCCTTCACACTCCAACAGTCGGAGTTAATTGGGCTCATTCATAATCTATCTCAGGACTCCCCCTAACCCCTCATGCCCGGAACAGGTGACCTCCGGAGTTGGGTCACCCAGTCCAGGCCTGATCTCCAGGAAGATGGATGGCCCGGCCACTCCAGGGGACAGCGGGAGGGAGCGGACTTCCCCCCCAGGCAGAGCCTTGCCAGGCCATCCATCAGCCCTAATCACTGCTGGGAGGGAGCTCTTCCTCAGCTAATTAAAATCTCTCGGCAGCGGCAATCGGCAATCGAGGCCTGTTTCCTCTAATTTGTGTTCTTTGGAGATGAAGAATGGCTGTTAGGCCAGACTTGCATGCCATGAGATCTCTGTCACCTGCCCAGGGTCCCTGAGCCCTGTCACCTGCCTGAACTTAGGATCTGGGGGGAGGGGTGGGCTCTTTCTGGGTAGGGGTTGGACAGCCCCTCCTTGCGTGGTCCCTCTTTGCCAGAGGGGTTGGATGCCCCAGGGCACGGAGGCAGGACTGGGGTAAGGTGCAGAAAGGGGCAGGGAGCGGGGCGCTGGGCCAGGCTGGGTTTGAGCCCCGCAGTGGGGAGGCAGGAAAGTGGGGGGACGTACACAGGGGCTGGACAGTCACTCAGGTACTTAGGAGGGGCAGTGAGAATGTGGTCACAGGGTCACAGCTCTTGCTGCACACCCTGCGAAGGCTTTGGATCCTTGTCCCAGAAAGATGGACACACTACCAATCATACAGCTACATGCCCACCCCAAGTTGTAACCTGCCTGGCATACCTCCCTCCTCCTCTCTACTTTCCCTAACGCCACCTTGAGGACTCATTCAAACCCTACCTCCTCTGGGAAGCCTGTTACGAAGAAGCCAAGGCCCCTCCCAGATCCACACCAGCGGCTTCTTCCACAATTGGGATATTCTTTGGTGCCATTCAAATAGGGCAGGCGAGAGCTGCTGTCCCAGGAGACTCCAGAACCCACATCACGGGAGGGTGGAAGGTGGACGCGGGGCAGTCAGCACAGGCTTGACTCACCTACCCACACTCCTGCCCCACCGTCTGCCCTTTTTTCTTGCTGGCTCCTGCCTGGGTCGTCTGGAAGAGCCAGAGGGGAGGGCCTGCTCCTGGCCAGTATGTGCTCTCCTCTGCCCAGTCCAAAGCCCCAAACCCACCCCCATGCTGATCCTGGCTGGGCTCACCCTGGTCCCCTGTCTGCAGCCTGAACCCCTACAGCCACGATGAGGGCTGTCTCAGCAACAGCCAGGACCACGTCCCTCTGGCCGCGCTGCCCCTGTTGGCCATCTCCTCCCCACAGTACCAGGATGCGGTTGTCACCGTCATCGAGCGAGCCAACCAGGCCTACGCAGAGTTCCTCAAGTCCCCTGATGGCATTGGCTTCAGTGGGCAGGTAGGACAGCCTGCCCCCACCACCTTGGCTCGGCCCCACCAGGAGAGGGGCTTGGGTCTGCCCGAAGGATCTAGACCAGGCTATTCAGAAGCCCTACTTCCGGAGATCCAAGGAGGCTTTTGAAATCTTTGGGTTTATCCTCATTTCATAGATAGGAAAACTGAGGCCAAGATCTCAGTTCTGATTGAGTCCATGCTGATCCGTGGCCCAAGCCTGACCCCTGATGCCAGCCTGTCTCCTGTCCTCAGGTTGAGTCTGGCCCTAGTCTGACCCGTGACTGTAGCCTGATTCCTGTCCTAAGGTTGAACCTGGCCTCAGGCTGACCCCTGCCTAAGCCAGATCACCATCCCCAGGCTGATCCTGTCTAAATTTGACCCTGGACCCTAGCCTGGTTCCTCTCCTCAGCTGACTGTGGCCCCAGTCTGATCCCTGACAGTAGCCTAGTCCTGTCCTTAGGCTGACCCTAGCCCCAGAATAAGGACCCCTGTCCCCTACTGGGGCTCTCTCAGGTCTCCCTGGGACAGGTTCCTTGTTCTCTAAGTGACCTGTGCTCTGGATGGGTATGGGGTGAGGGGTCAGCAGTGGCCAGGCCTGTAGTCCCAGCTGTGCCTTCTCCAGGTGTGTCTCATCGGGGACTGTGTGGGGGGCCTCCTGGCCTTTGATGCCATCTGCTACAGTGCGGGGCCCTCAGGCGACAGCCCAGGCAGCAGCAGCCGGAAGGGGAGCATCAGCAGCACTCAGGTGCGGCCAGAGGAGGGTGGGAACGGTGGAGGGGTCCGTGCTTGGGAGCAGGGCCTGTCGGAGGGCGGTAGTGTTAACCTTTAAACATTCATACCATGAAATCCAGGTTACAAAGTCTTGTATCAGAATCTCACAAGAGTAGCAAGAGATTACTGTCACAGGTGAGGAAACTGAGGCCCAGAGGGGGCTGATTTTGGGTTGGGTCCCTAGATAGCTGCCCAGAGTCCCCCTAAGTCATTGATGCCTTTGGATGCAAGGACAGTCCTATGACTAAACTCCCACCATCATCGTGCTGTGGTTCTCATGCTTCTTTTGAAAGAGGTGTTGCCTCTCACGTCTAGAAGGAAGGGGTTACTTGTGCCTGCAGGAGGAGGCAGGGCCCCGAGTCTCCAGTGACTGCAGTGCTCTCCTGTTCTCTTCTTGGTCCCACAGGACAGCCCCGCTGGGGCGGAGGAGGAATGCAGCCTGGCGGGCAGCAAGCGGCTCAGCAAAAGCAACATTGATGTCGCCACCGTGTTGGAGGATGAGGAGCCCCAGAGGCCGTTGCCACGGAAACAGAGCGATTCTTCTACCTATGATTGCGAGGCCATCACCCAGCATCATGCTTTCCTGTCAAGGTAACTGCTCCCTGTGCCTCACCTTCCTTCCCCAAAGTGTCTAGAGCAGGGAGCACCTTGGCTTAGAATCATATGGGTGGCTTAGGACCAGTCATATGGCCCATGTCCTTCCATGGGGGCCACAGACAAGCTCTGAGACCAATGCTACTCCCCATGGGCCCTGGGCTGAGACCTGGGATGTTGTTCTCTGTTTCTGCTCCACCCAACTTTCAGAGAGAGGGGACAATCAGGCTCACATCCCTGAGCCTCAGTTTCATCTTCTGCAAAGTGGTACATGCTGCCCAGCCTACTTTCCAGATGGTTCTAAAAACCTATTGTAAGCATGCTTGTGACCTTCTCCAGGTGTGTGTTCCTATTACGTCTCACGTGAGGCAATTCAGGCTAAGTAAGTCAGGACTTTCCTGGGGTCACACAGCCTGAGTTGGGGTTGGCACTCTGGTTTTTCCATTCCCCAGTACACAACACATTACATGTGGGCCAAGTAGGACCCTCCGTGGAATGTCCACCCTTTAACCTTCTAGAAGGGACGTGTCCACCAACACTGGCTAACTGAACTACCTGAGCACTTATTCAGGATACACGTGGATATTGAGCATAGACCCAAATTGGAAAGAATTCCTCTTCTTCCTTTTCTTCTCAATCTTTCCTCCTTCGCCTTCTCCTTCTTTCTTACACAAGCAGTCAGTAGTATGAGGTCAATTCAGCACTTGGAAAATAGACCATCAGTATATATATATTTTTTACATGCTTTGCATTTAGTTTTACTTAAAAAAAAAATCCCTTACATTGTCACCTTTCCCCATATAATTAAAAATACCTGGTAGCTATTTTAAACAATATTTTATTGAGTAAAAGGAGAACATTTGGACACTTTGGCTGTTTCCAATTCTTCAAAGTTATAAATAGCACTCTGGTGACCATCTCTGTGCATAAACATTTGTGCATATATTAGGGTTATTTTGTTTGCATGGATTTCCAGAGGAGGAATTATTAGGTCAAAGGCTCTGCATAATTAAACCCCTGACTATTTAAAGCCCCTCTGACAGATTATGCTTTAGAAAATCAGTTACAGTTCAAGTCTGGGTTGCAAGGTAAAATCTCTACATTTCTGGTACATCCCTGAAAAAGCCTTTAAGAAAGTCCCAAATTTGGAGAGTGACAAGAATTTGGAGGCTTTCAATAGCTGGTCCAACACAGCAAGCTTTTCCCTCTGGTGCAGGGACAGATGGCTGTTTCTTTGGCAATTAAGTAGTTGGCGTGTGTTTAGGGACCACGCTGTACATGAAATATGTATTGTTAAACACCAGAGTCATCGTCCTCCTGGGGAGATGTTCACGCTGCAAGAGGCAGAGGAGGAGGGATTCAGGACCCTCACTCACACACAATTTCAGTTGTGATTTCTACAATCCCCTTTCTCGTCCAACTTGAGTGTGTTAGTTGAATTCGCATTTGATTAATTGATTCGTAAATCGTGTGATCCCATTGGATTGTCTTCAACTCAAAGCTGTACTGAAATGTCAGCTGGAAGGTCAGGGAGGTCCCCAGTTTTCCTGCCCATCCTGGGCAGTCTGCTCTGTAGCTAAACATCAACTTGAACTCTTTGGGGCAGTGGGTCCCTGGGATGCAAATGACTGGAATTCCATGTCTTGTCATTTTCTTTTTGAGTTCTGCTTCTGCAGGCTGGCAGGGGGGTAAGAGCAAGCTAGCTGTCTGCATCTGTGCCTGTGGGTTGCCTGAAGCATGAGCTACAGCGGAAGCCCTAGCCCTGGCAGGACTGAAATTGCCTGGCTGATCTGGGTATCAGCCAGCTGGGCTTCTCCGGGAGATAGTGCAGGAACTCCCAGTGTGGCCTTCACAAAACCAGCAAAATGGGGCAGGCCTGCGAGTGTGTAGGATGCTTTTAGGGTTCTCAGCCAGTTTTAGTAAAGCAATTTTTACTGGCCATGCATTGTTGTTTAAGTACCATCTACGGCCACTTGTGTGCTACACAGCAGAGTTAAGTAGATGTGACAAAGACCATGTGGCCCTCAAAGTCTAAAATATTAACACCCTCGCCTTTTAAGGAAAATGTTGACCAATGACCCCTACCTTAGCCAACTGTTGGCTAGGCCTTGGGGGCCAGTGCTGAGATGGTCGCCAACCTGTGTGATTCCGTCCAGTGAGTGGACTTTGGTTCTGGGCCCTGCCCCAGAGATGGAGGGCTGGGCTCTCCACACCCAGACTTGGGGCTCCATGCTGAGTGAATACTTCACGTCCACAGTCCTTTCCTAACCCGTCCGCCTGTGTCCTCCCCCCTCGCAGCATCCACTCGGGCATGCTGAAGGATGAGGCAGAGCCCCCTGCGGTAGGGGCGCCCCAGCTCCCTGAGGTCAGCCTGGGCCGCTTGGACTTCGTTGTGTCTGACTTCTTCCTCTTCGGCTCACCCCTCGGCCTGGTCCTGGCCATGCGGAGGACGGTGCTGCCCGGGCTGGACGGTGGGTGTGGCACAGCTTGGGGCCTGAGCTGCCTTTGTCACTAGGCCACTGTTAGCAACTCAAATCTGGGAGAGTGCGGGGTGGGGAGCACGTGTGGGGAGGGTCACAGAGTTGGGGTAGGTGGACAGAGAAAAGAAGAAGAGGAGGGGAGGGGAGAGAAGGAAGGGTGGGGCAGTTTACCCGGATGGAATAAAGGTGAGGTAGTCCCCCTCTGGTGGATTTCACTGTCCTTGTCCCATGCCCCTGGATGATTCGTGGCCCTCTTGTTCAGCTGTCTTGCTCTCCGGGAAGAGAAACTATAAATATTTACCCTGTTTTGAGCAAAAAGGAAAAAGGACTCATGGAAATGGACAACAGTGTGGCGACTGATTGCTGGGGAAGAGGGTTAGAAGGGGACTAAATGGTAATGGAATAATTACAATAAAGATTAAATAAAAAAATAAAACGTAATCCATAAAAAAAATAAGTACTTACCCTGTTGTTCCCATCCCTCCTTCCCCAGCGTCCAGGCAGACGCAGTGCAGCCAGGTCCGTCTTAGTTAGTGACTCCTGCATGGAGCCAGGCCCGCATCAGCACCTAGGCTCACACAGGACCCACGGCCCTGAACGCCATCCTCCATTCCTCTAAAATACACACTGAGGCGAGTTGCACCAGCAGGTCACCAAGCAATGATTCTGAGGATGCAAAACCTGGAGGCGCTGTGGAGATAATGGACCAGGGCTTCTCAAACTTCTTTTGTGCCGAAGTTTACTTGTGGCCTACGATGCAGAGCAGAGAAATAGGGAGGAGCCCTGCCTGAAGTAGGGAGAGGAGGCAAAACCCCGCCGCTGTCCTGATGTCACTGAGGAACCCTAAGGCTCCCTGAATGCGGGCAGTCCAGTCCCCAGGCTGGGAGATGCACTGAGGAGGAGGCGGCGGCCTCAGTGGAGACCCCTGCTGGTCTGTGAGAGAAGTGTACCAGCGACTCTGGCATAGCAAGGCTTCTACCGCAGGTTTAGGAATCCGGGAGGGGCTGGAGGAAGGGGCAGGCAGCTGATCCTGACCAAAGGACCTGGGGTTGGCTTCAGAGATCAGATAGCAGCTAAGTGAAAGCTGGAAGAATTTAAAGGCGTCTGACCGGTGGAGAGAGTAAAAGAAGGGCCCACTGGGAGGAGGGGCAGCTTGGCAAAGGCACAGAGAAAGGCCTGTGAGACTGACAGGGAGGGTGTGATAGCCGCCACGTCTGCAGTGCTGGGTGCCTGCTGCGGTGCTAACAGGGGGCAGGTTGGCAAAGCCTTGAATGCCAAACTGCACCGAATGGCTTTGATCCTGTTGGTGGCAGGAGTTGTGGCATTTCTTGAGCAGAGGGGTAGCTACTCAGAGCTGCACTCAAGGAGGCCTTTTAAGGCCAAGGGAGCAGGTACTAGCAGGGGCTTCCTCTATGTACTCTCCCAGGGTTCCAGGTGCGTCCTGCCTGCAGCCAGGTCTACAGCTTCTTCCACTGCGCAGACCCTTCTGCCTCACGGCTTGAGCCGCTACTGGAGCCCAAGTTCCACCTGGTGCCACCTGTGAGCGTGCCCCGCTACCAGAGGTTCCCACTGGGCGATGGACAGTCCCTCCTCCTTGGTAGGCTCCCAGGGGTGCCGGAGAGTGTGCTGAGCTACAGGTTGGGCCCCAGCCAGGTGACACTCCAGGGCCACCATCTCTGGCCAGCCCCTCCAAGCTGTCAGCTGATGGAGTGACTAAACCCAACTAACCAGGGGCTGTGTGCTCTTGGGGGATGGAACAGGCAAACAGCTCACTCACCTGCTTTCCAAGCAGATCACCTGTGTGAGCACCTGCTCTGTAGGAGGCATCTTGGGGCTCAGAGGTCCAAGCTCTGCCCCCTGATGAGCTCCTGGCTAAGCTGTGGGCCAGGATAATACTCAGGCTATTGGACCTGATTGAAAGTCCAGGGTTCCAGCTGAGTGTTATTGCCTGGTGCCCAGCCTGGACTCTGGAGGTGCAGAGCAGAGAGGATCTCATCCCGGTAGGCTTCATGGAAGAGGGGGCTTTTGACCAAGGTATTGGGACAGGTGTCAAAGAGCTGGAAGATGGGGTCTAGGGGAGATGTAGGTGGAGGGAAAGGCAGGAGCAAGGGCAGATGGGTTTGGGAGACAGCCAGTGGCCTTGAGGGCTCAAGTGGGGTGAGTTTGGCATAGACAGGGGTGAGGTAAGGGGAGGCCTATAATGAATGGTCAGGGCTTGGAGATGAGAGCCTTGGCTCTGTACCCCAGAGCCCGTTCAGAGGCTTGGGGCCAGATTGTGGGGGGAGCGCTATGTATGTGGCTCACCCGGGGCTAAAAACCAGCCCCCTACCCCATTGCAATGAAAATTTAATTCCCAAAGTCCTGCTTTTTCAGGAGCTTCCACAGATAGAAAGGGCTGTAAAACCTCCCTCTGTCACCCTAAAATGTGTCCCTCTTCATTCAGGTCATTCCCCTACCCTCAGAGAGCACCCTAGCTCCCAGGGGGAAGTCTCCATTCACTTCTGGGCTCAGCCACAGTCCTTGGTAGCATAGGAAAGAGGTTTGATACAAAAGCATGTAGTTATGGGCCACCCCGTGGCCTGAGAGTGTCTGAGGACACTCTCAGAGGCCCCCTCGGCGGCTCTATTCAGGGTAGGAGTGAAGGTTGGGACTGCAACTTGTGCCTGCATAACCCATAACTTAGAGGACATGACACCCAACGATTTACTATGGTGGGTTCCAGAGGGGTAAGAGGTGCAGGTTGCTTGTCGGGCAGGAGGGTAAGCAGGGCCAGGAGCTGGTCACCTCAGAGACCAACCTTCCGCCCAGCATGGAGCTGACACAGCATGGGGGGTGCTTCTATTGGAGGCAGTTACTCAGCCCTGACTGTGAAATTCCCCCTCCAGCTGACACCCTGCACACCCACAGCTCCCTCTTCTTGGAGGGCAGCTCCCGGGGAAGCCCGCCGACTGTGGACACCCCTGCCTCGCCCCCTCAGGCCCGAAGGTCCCGGCCCCTGGGCCGGAGTATGAGCCAGGGCAGCTCCCGCAGTCACAGCTCGGACTCCTCAGACAGCCTTGCCCCTGCTGGAGCCTCCTGGCGTGAGTGAGAGTCCTCCGGGGCCTCCCTTGGGACCTTCCTCTGGGTGGCTACTGGCCCACTGCCGGAGGGCAGGGGAGGAGGGCTGATGGGAATCCAGACTGAACTCCTATCTCAGAGTGAACTTTGGCCTCTGACTGTAGACAGGGCCCTGACTTCTGCATGTGCACTGCGCTATGATCTCTGCAGGCATAGACTGAGTTCTAACCTCAGCCAGAGCCCTGACCCCAATATTCAGGTTTCCCACTGGCCACCCCCAGTGGGCCAGCAGCCCTGGGGTGAGACGGTGGATGCCGCCATGGGTACCCATTCCCGGAGACAAGTTTGCATCACATGTCCTAGAGGAGGGGTGGGCGGGAGGGTGGAAGGGATGCAACTTATGTCCTGGAGCTCATTTTGAGCTAGGTGTTCAAACTTATGCCCTGAGTGGAAGAATATCCACCACTGTGTCTGTGCAAGAGGGCCCCACACTGCCCCTTGGATACAGGCCTCAGGCAGGCTCTTCTGTCCTTACCTCCCTCTTGGCCCCACAGTCACGGCCAAGTGGTGGGGCACCAAGCGCATCGACTACACCCTGTACTGCCCTGAGGTCCTCACGGCCTTCCCCACTGTGGCGCTGCCCCACCTCTTCCATGCCAGCTACTGGGAGTCCACAGACGTGGTGGCCTTCATCCTAAGACAGGTATTTGACTCCTTCCTGGGCTCAGTCTGAAGGGTCCCACCTATAGGGCCTCTCTGGGGGCTCCTATCCCTCTGTGTCTGGAGAAGAGGCTTGCCCTGCAGGTCATACTGGCCATTGGGAAGTCTTTGGAGCCCTCAGCCAAATGGGTGTGTTGGTGGTGGGATGGGGGCGGCGGTGGGGGTGGTGGTGGTGGTGGTGACACAGTCAGGCAATGGGTTTCATAAAGAGCACAGACTTCCAGCTGATGGGCTGGTACTTTCTAGAAAATTAAATAGAAACTATGTAGGAAAATGTACCCAAGTTTCAACTTAAAGACGAGAGTCATCAACGTCTGCACCCTGTGAGTCTCGATGTCAAAGAGAGGCCAGTGACTGAGGGCGAGCCTGGGGGAGAGATGAAGAGAGAGGGGGAGTGGGCGGGGGGAAGTCAGGTCACATGCAGACTCAATGGCCAAGGTCAGGAGCTTGGTGTTCTGTTGGGTCCCACCAGAAGCCGTGCCAGGGCTTTGAGCAAGGAAGAGATATCAGCTGACTTGGAGTTTCACACGGAAGGCCCACTGCCATTTGGGCCTTCCCATGAGGCCCTTTACAGGAAAGCACAGGAGCCTAAGTTCAAGATGGTGGCTTGGGCTAAGATGCTGGCGGTGGACGTGCTGAGGAGCTCGAGTTGGGTGAGGGTCTGAGCTGTGGTGACAAGACTTGCGGCTGTCTGAGCTGGAAGGGAGTGGGGAGGCCGACAGGTCCTGTTGCACTTGAATGTTTATGGTTCGGTACGGCCATTCCTTAGGGTTGGGGGAGAGCAGGGGTGGGTGGGGAAACCAGATCTTGGAACTGGACCCAGGAAGGTGAGATGCGTGTTAGGTGTTGAGAAGGAAGGTGAATAGGAAGTCCAGAGCTTAGGGAAGATGCCAGGCTTACAGATAAAAATGGGGTCACCGGCACTTGGATGTTAGGGACGGGAACGATGCTCTGATTTTGACACCAATTCCAATGTGTGGTTTCTTCCCCACACCATGCAATTCAACACCACCAGCCAAGTGTCTGACAATTCCGTTCCAATCCTGCAGGGTAATGGTTCAGTCCCACAAGTGTGACCCCACCCCTCTTCAGATGCCAGTTGCAAGTCCAGGCTGTCACCTGGGCTTCTGACCAACTCATCAGAGGTTCCAACACACCCCCTCCTTGGGTTTAATTAATTTGCTAGAGCAGCTCACAGAACTCAGATTCCTGTTTATTATAAAAGGTTAGAACTCAGGAATAGTCAGATAGAAAAGATGCAGCGGTAAGGTGTGGGGAAATGGCTGGGGCGTCCCCACCCTCTCTAGGGATGCTTCTCTTCCCAAATCTCCATGGGCTCACCCAGTGAGAAGCTCTGTGAACCCTGTTTTTGGAGGGTTTTAATGGAGGCTTATTATATAAGCATGATTGATCAAATCATTGGCCCCTGGAGATTGAGCCAACATCTAGCACCTCTCCTTTCTCTGGGGGTTAGGGGTTGAGAAAGTTCAAATCCTCTATTCACTGGCTTGGTTCCCTTGGCAACCAGCCCCCCCAAATCACCTCACTAACATAACAAAAGACACTTTTGTTGCTCTCATCACTTAGGAAATTACAAAGGTTTTAGCAGCTCTGTGGCATCAATGAGTATAAAAAAACAAGTAACAAGTATATATTTCTGCTTTTTTTTTTTTTTAAGATTTTATTTATTATTTCCAGAGGGAGAAGAAGGGAGAGGCAGAGAGGGAGAGAAACATCAATGTATGGTTGCCTTTCACCTGCCTCCAGCTACAAACCTGGCTGGAGACCTGGCTTGCAACCTGGTTATGTGCCCTGGCTGGGGAATATATTTCTTATAATAAATCATAACCCCACAGATAACTGAGGGAGTTTCCATAATGTAAAGAAGTTCAAGGATGAGTCCTGCAGCCCCACAGGAAAGAGGCGGGGCTACAGAAAAAGGGAGACATCCCCGGGGTCCCAGGGGAGAGGATGGATGGGAGTGGGTCTCCAAGTTGGATGGGATGGAGTCGGGGAAGGCTATGGGTGCAGTAGCCTCAGGGGAGCAATGGGCACAGCAACCTGATCAGAGTGGGCAGTGGGGGAGAGGCCGTTAGGGAGGGGGGACTGAGCACAGAGAGCAGAGAAGCATGATGGTCATTGGAGAGGCACCAAGGGTCCTAGGGAGGGCTTTTTCCTTTTTTAAGGTGAGCACAATTCCAGCTTACTAGTGTGCAAAAGAGAATGGTTCAGTGGAGAGGGAGCGCTGCAGGAACAATGGTCTGGGGGCTGGATCAAGACTTTAGCTGGTCTTAGGTGATGGTCACCTCTGGTAACAGGAGGGAAGGCAGAGAATGGGTACAGAGGTGGGTAGCTGTTAAATTTGGATGTGGAGGGTAGAGGCTGCTCCCAGACCAGAGAGCATTTGTGAGACTGGGCTCTGGCCCAGCTGTCAGTATAGGTGGGCAGGGACGTGGGGCCTGGGGCCTTCAGCCTCCTGGGAAGTGGGGAGGCTTGGAGAAGGGCCTTCTGACCATAAGCAGGTGGGCCCTGACACTCTGGGAAGGATGGAGAAGGGCTGAGATGGCCTGACATGGAGCCCTGCCTGTGTCCATCAGGTGATGCGCTATGAGAGTGTGGACATCAAGGAGAGCGCTGGCTTGGATCCAGCCGCACTGAGCCCCGCTAACCCTCGAGAGAAGTGGCTTCGTAAGAGGACCCAGGTCAAGCTGCGGGTATGTGCTTGTTGGAGACACACACTGGTTGGGATGTGGCCTCAGGGAGGTGGCCCCTGGAGCTGGGACATCCACATGGCAGGTAAGGCCTTGGAGTTGCCCCTCGGAGCTGAGTGCTCATACATGCTGGGCTTGGTGCTTAATGAGGCCCGTGGTGCTGCAGTGGGGCGAGGTGGGGGTTGGGATACTTCTGAGATGGGAGAGAAGTATCTGAGATGGTTCCAGATGGCCTGACTTTGCAGGAGCCTCAAGAATGGGGGTCCAAGGCACTGAGGCTGGTGAGATGCCAATTACGGAGCAAGTGCTATGTGCCAGGCCTCTGTAGATGTGGATATGAGTTGAAAAGGGTCCTGTCCATGGCCATGGGGCTCACAGTCTGGTTCACGAAGTACACCCTGGAGAGATGTTTGCCAGGACAGGGGGAGGCACAGATTAGGAAGAAGAGGAGAGAAGAACTGCAGGGCAGCTTGCAGGGCTTCCATGAAGAGTCACGTCTATAAGGTAGAGAAGTACAAATAGGAGTACACATTTATTAATCTGTGAACAGTCTTCAGCAGCCCCTGTGTCCCAGGCCCTCTTCTAGAGAGTACAGAATGGGGATTTACAGACACAGCTGTTGCCACGAGGGGACACTGCCAGTCCGGTGGGAAGATTGGACACAGACCCCACAAACAGTCCTAACAGGTGGAAGGTGATCAGTGCTCCATGACATAACACTTTTTATTTGGACATATTTACTGAGATATAACTCAGATATTAGACAATTCGCCCATTTAAAATTCAATGGATTTTAGCCTTGGCTGGTGTGGCTCAGTGGATTGATCACCAGCCTGTGAACCAAAAGGTTGCTGGTTCCATTCCTGATCAGGGCATGTGCCTGGGTTGGGGGGCTAGGTACCCACTTTGGGGGGCATTCAGGAGACAACTGATTATTCTATTTCAATCACATTAATGTTTCTCTCTCTATCTTTCTCTCTTCCTTCCACTCTTTCTGAAAGTAAATAGGTGAAATCTTTTAAAAAGAAAGAAGGGTAAAATTATTTAAAAATAAAATAAGATACAATGGATTTTAGTATATTTGCAGATGTATGCACCCTTATATTTACAATTTTAAAGAATTTCCATTACCTCAAAAGAAAATCCTTTACCATTTAGTTATTACCTTCCTGCTCCTGACCCCGACCCCTAAACAATCAGTAATCTACTTTCTGTCTCTATAGATTTGCCTGTTCTGGACATTTCACAGAAATGGAACAATGCAGCATCATTTTCCATTGCCCCCAGCGGTGTACAAGGGTTCTGAATTCTCCACATCCCCGCTGGCACTTATTATCTGTCTCTTTGATTCTAGTTGTCCTAGTACCTCATCCAGGTTTTGATTCACATTTCCCTGATGACTGATGAGGTGGAGCATCTTTCCATGTGTTTGTTTCCATGACTCAATCCCCCCATCCCCAGCCTCCTTGTTCCTGTTAAGGGGGCCTGTGTCCTGCACTTGACAGCATCTCCAGGGCAGGGTTAATGATGGCTCCTCTGCTGTCACAAAGCCCATGGAGGGGACCTGTGCAGAGGAGGTGACTGCAAATGTTTGTTGAATTGAATTACAATACCATGGGAATTGAGAGGAGGGAGAGGCCACCTTTGGGGGAGTCCAAGCAGTGTTTCTGAGAAGGGGGGCAAAGCTAAGGCAGGTCATAGTGGATGGGCTGGGGACAGAAGGCCAGCAATGGCATGCGGCATGGGGGCCATGTGTGAGCAAAGGCCTGGAGGCCACGGCAGAGCCTGGCCTGAAGGGACCGGACTGGCTTGGAAGGGGAGCAGCGGGAAAGAAGACTGAGAACGTTGCCTAGGCAAGGCCTTGACGCTGAACTCAGGCTTCGAACTCCATCCAGAGATCACTGGGTGTTAACGGCTTTGTGCTTTATAAAGATGAGTGGTCTCCCGTGGGGTCTGCTTTTGAATAAGGAGCCTCGTTAAGAAGCTAGGAGCAGAGTGCAGGCAGGAGGTAACATGGGTGTGGGGAGAAATACCAGGTGGGCAGTTCTGTAAAGGAAGAGCCACCAGACTGAGCACTCGGGTGTTGAAGCCAGATGGAGCGTGGGGTTGGTGAGGCCAGTGGGCAGTGGGGGCCTTTGAGCCTCGGGATGAATTGAAATCAGAGTAAAGAAGGGTGAGGGTGTTGGGATGATTATAGACAAAATGAGACAATGTCGGGGATGGCTCCAAAGTCATCTGGGCTGGGGTTGAGTTGGTGATTCAGCAAGGGCAGGACACTAGAGTGGCTAGCAGTGGACACATGGAGGAGCTAGTGTTGGCACATGAGACTTTGTTACACTGTTCTCTCTCTTCTTGTACGTTTGAAATCTTCTACTAAGAAAAGGTGATGGTAAATGGCTATTGGACATGAATAGGGATGTGTAAGGAAGAAGTGAACTTGACTGTCAGTTTCCAGCCTAGGGAATTAGGAGAATGATAGTCCGTGAGGGACCTGCAGTTCCTCAGGGTGGTGAAGGGGAATCAAGAGTAGAGAATGCTCACCTCCGGGGACCTGGCACTCCTTGAGGCCAGCATTAGGGTCTAAGGGTCTGTTTATCTCATGGGTTCTGTAGTAACATGTCATGGAAACACTAAGGGGGGTTAATAGGATGGCATGATTTGGCATGTCCGTGTTCCTCCAGCCGATCCTAAGGACAGTGTAATGAAAACGCAAGATCCAGCCCCACTTGCAAAGGCTGAGTTGGTTTTTGTCCTTCCAGAATGTCACTGCTAACCACCGGGCCAATGACGTGATTGCTGCTGAAGATGGTCCCCAGGTCCTGGTGGGACGGTTCATGTACGGGCCCCTCGATATGGTGGCTCTGACGGGAGAGAAGGTACGAAGGCTGGGCCCTCCCTGCCTCGAGCAGCCACAGGTGCTTCAGATGCCATGGTACCACATGGCATGTGGCTGCAGGCCCTGGGAGGGCTGAGCTGGGAGACACTCCCCATGCTGAGGAAGGTCAGGGAGCACAAGCAAGGAGCAAGGGATGAACTGGGTGCATGTGAGAGGCCACTGTGGCTGCAGTGGAAAAAGACAGGATGGTAGGAGCCAGGAAATGACAGGCAGGACCCCAGCTCTGGCAGAAAGGTCCCTGGCCAAGCCCCTAAGCTGAGTCTGCAGCCATCTACTGCCCCCTGCCTTTAGTAGGAGCTCTGGCCCCCTCACTGCCTGCAGGTGGACATCCTGGTGATGGCAGAACCGTCCTCGGGCCGCTGGGTGCACCTGGACACGGAGATCACCAACAGCAGTGGCCGCATCACGTACAGCGTGCCGCGGCCCCGGCGTCTAGGTGTGGGTGTCTACCCCGTGAAGATGGTCGTCAGGTGAGACCCAGGAAACAAACCTCTCTTGGTGGTTCCACCCGTTTCCATGACCCTTCCAGTTAAGCCTGTGCAAAAAACGGGGTCCTCGGGGTGCTCTCCTTTGGGCCTCATCCTGTCTGTGGGGAGAGAGAAAAATGGATGAGATCATCACCCGATTCTCTTGGACCTTGGCCCTAGACTGAGCTCTGACTCCAGTGTCCCTGACCTCTGACCCCAGGCTGACCCCTGACCCTGAGCAAATGACTGACCACAGGTGGTACCTTCCAGGGGCGACCAGACCTGTGCAATGAGCTACCTCACGGTGCTGCCCCGAGGCATGGAGTGCGTGGTGTTCAGCATCGACGGGTCCTTTGCGGCCAGCGTGTCCATCATGGGGAGTGACCCCAAGGTCCGGCCGGGGGCAGTGGACGTTGTCCGGTGGGTGCTACCTCCCTGAACGGGACTGTTTGCCCTGCACAGAAGCCAGCAGATGCGAGGACATGAATGTATTTTTTCTGGATTCCTATGTGAATTCCACTGGTCTCTGGGCCAGGAGACAGCAAGTCCTGGCTTTACCTCCAATATTAATTTACTGAGCATCTTTGAGACACTCCCAGACACTTTTTAGATCCCAGCCTCTCCCCACCGCCCCCGCCCCCACTTCCTCCATTTATTCTAACACTCTGAGCTCTCTCTGCAGTGAACCAGCCCTGGTCTCGAACATTCTGACCCCAATCAGGATAAAAGTGGTGTGCTTTGATGATCTCTTGCTGTGTAACAAATGGCTCCAAACTTAGCCCCTTACAATGATAATAATTTATTATTCTGCCTCACGGTTCTGCGAACTGACTGGGTTCTTTAGAAAGGTTCTCATGTGGAGTCTCTTTAGCAATTTCTGTCAGAAGGTGGTCTGGGCTGCGGGTCATCCGAAGGCTCCATTGGGCTGGGTGGTCAGGAGGGATGGCCTCTGAATACATCTGCTGCTCCTCGTCTGGGCCCTCGGTCTCTCCGTGCGGCTGCTCCCGTGCCTCACCTGGGAGCTCTCAGGCTCCCCAGACTTACAGGGTGGCTGGCTTCCCTGGTTCCTAGACACCCAGGTGGGAGCTGCAAGCCTCCTTAAGTCCCAACCTTAGGAGTCACAGTGCCATTTCCACTGCATTCCAGGACTCACAGGGCTCAACTGGGGATGTGGATTTGGGGGTTCCTCTGGTTTTCCCTAGTGCTCCTTGGAGCAGCCCCTCTGATTTCTCAGGGAGGCAGTGGGCAGGGCAGGCCACTGGGCAGCAGGCTGGGGCTGGGCAGGGTGCTGCAATGCCCTCTCCTCAGGCACTGGCAGGACCTGGGCTACATGATCCTCTACATCACGGGGCGGCCGGACATGCAGAAGCAGCGGGTGGTTTCATGGCTGTCCCAGCACAACTTCCCACAGGGCATGATCTTCTTCTCCGACGGGCTGGTGCATGACCCGCTGCGGCAGAAGGCCATCTTCCTCCGCAACCTTGTGCAGGAGGTGAGTGTCGAGCCCTGGGGGTGGGGCTTTGGCCTGGGTCGGGGGCATGAGCCCTCCAGGACCCTCCTTCACTCTCCTTCCCCCTCCCACCTCCCTCAACCCCAGTGGGCCCTCATCCATTTACCCACCACCTCCCACTATGCAAGCAATGGCCAGTTTGCAAAGCACATTCAGCAGATCTCAGTGGGCCCTTTATCATCCTCAGTGATGGATGAGAAAGATGAGGCTCGCTGAGTTGCCCAAGATCTCAGTCAGACTTTCATCCTTTGTCTCCTGACACTAAAGCCTACACTCTTTTCTCCACATTTGGTTATTCATTCAGCAGACAACTGCGTGCCTATTGTGTTTTCTACCCTGTCCTCAGAGACAAACAGAATGTGGGACATGCTCTTTGGAACTTTGACTTAGAGCTGCACTTTGATGCTCACATCATGTTCCCAGGACCAAGGCAAAGCATCCCTGGGAGCTCATTAGAAATGCAGGCTGTCTGGTCCTCCCTCCGATCCACTAAATCAAAAACTCTGGGGAGAGGCCCAGCAATCTGTGTTTTAACAAACCCTACAGGGGATTCTGATGCTTACACAATTTTCAGAACCACTGAGCTAGAGCAGGGGTTGACAAACTCTGGCCCAGGGACTAAATCTGGCCTGCAGCCTACTTTATATGACCCCTGAGCTGCAAATGGTATTTCTACTCTTAAGTGGTTGGGGAAAAATCAACTGTAGAATAATATTTTCTGACATATGAAAGATACATGAAACTCAAATTTCAGTCCATAAAATAAAGCTTTATTCCAACACAACCAAGCTCATTCACTATGTGTTGTTTATGGCTACTCTTGAGCTATAGTGGAACAATTGGGTATCAGCAATAGAGTTCTAAGCCTAAAATGTTTATGGTATTATCTGGTCTTTCACATAAAAAATGGATTACATTGGATTTATATGTCCTCCTTCTGGATCAGAGATTTCTAATTACTCATGTAAATCCAGTGTAATTAGAAAAGGCTCTATGGCCAACCAGAAGAGAAAGGACCTAGCTCTGCCTAGGAAAGGCAGGAAGGGCTTCTAGGAGGTGGAAACTTTTGAGCTGAGTCTTGAAGCATGAGTATGAGTTTGTCAGGTGGCAAAGAAATAGCATGTGCAAAGGCACTGAGGTCGGAAGAGCCTGCATGTTCTCAGACCTACAGGATGAGGTGCAGGGTCAGACCTAAGTCAACTGGGAGCTGAGGCCCCAGAGGCCATCAGGATATGAGGTTGGCAGGTCATGAAAACCCCAGAAGCGAGGCCCAGACCATGGACTCCCTGCTGAGAGCAATGGGGAGCTATGCAAAGGCTTAGAGCCATTAGAAGAACTTCAAGTGGCAGTGTCTAATCTGGGCTGTAGAGAGATACCTCTGGCAGCGGTGTGGAGGCCAGACTGGTGGGAGAAGCAAGAGGTTAGGAGGTCAGTTAGGAAGCTGTTGCCCAAAGAAGAGATAGAAAGATGCACGTTTAGGTGAGCGTCTGTCCATGGGATGGCGAGAAAGGTGTGGGCAAATCAGGAGATAGAATTGTCAGGACTCAGAGACAGTTTCAGATGTCCGTGTGGAGTAACCAGAAGGAATTCAAGATGCTTCTAACCTGACCTGACCACAGTCTCCAGGGAGTCAGGGCTTGTGCCTCTTTTGTTACAGTATATCACCAGCATCTGGGGCCATGATGACACAGGCTAGACACCCAAAATATAATGAATAAAATGAAAGGGAACCAGGCTGGAGGCAGATGACCTCATTTGTGGACACATGGAGGCTTGTGCGGCCATTGGCCATGAGCTACATCAGTCTCAGCTGAAGCAGGTCAATGAAGCCATGAGGAGGGGCGGGGAAGGGGTTGTGCTGAGCCCTGCCAAGGAGCTGGAAGCAGAGCCAGTCCAGGAACCACAGAGAGCCAGGTGGGGAAGAGGCCAGGAGAAGTTTCCTGCGATCAGGGAGGAGGAGGTTTCAAGGAGAGCATCCTTGTGAAGCTGTGGTTTGGTGAGAAATGGCCTCACAATGAAGACCAGACACTGATGACCTGGGTGAAGAAGGGCTGCCTCAGAGGGCTGAGGGTGCAGAAGCAGTGGAGTGAGGAGCAGAGAAGATGTGGTGGGAATGGACTCGCTGGCCTGAAGTTGCAGGAGTGAGCTGGGGCAGATCAGGAGGCAGGAGAGGGTGGGACAAAGAACTTGCCCCTTCCTTAGGGCTGAAGATAGGTTGAGGATGAGCCAACCAACGAGGAGGAGGCCAGTGGGTTGAGGAGACCCTCTCTTGGCTTTGACATCCAGGGCTGGGTAGCAGTTTAGGGAGGGAATTAACAATTGGGAGATGTTTCTTTGGAAGATAGGGAGCAGAAAGAATGCGTGGGTCTAGAGCTGCATGGCTCTGTGTTTCTTCAGAAGCTCTCAGGAGCCAGCATATAGAAATGGAGAAGGTGGATGTGGAGGATTTCCAGGCTGAGGTTGTGGCCAGAGTGTATGGCTGAGAATGCAAGGTGGAGGGGAGGGAACACAGGGAGGCTACAGGGAGCCCAGGCAGCGGGGGAGGGAGTGAGGCAGGGGAGGTGTTCTGAGAAGCAGGGGCAGATAAGGCTAGAGCCGCTGTAAGAGATATAGGAGGGAAGGAGTGGAGTCAGCATTGGAAAGCGAACATTCGGGGTTCAAGAGGGACTGTTATGAATTCAATCTGGGAGGTGACAGTCACCACTGACCTTAGGAAGATATCACAGAGGTGGTGGAACTTAAGAGGAAGAAAAGCTGTGACCTAGGACCCAAAGTCTCCAGCGAACTTGTGGGGGGAGGGTGAGTGGGAGAAAACAAGACATCAGTGGGGGCTCAAAGTGAGGAGCAATGAGATGGTGAGCATGTCAAAGGAGGTGGGGGTTCTGGAGGTGACCCTGGAATGAAGAGGAGTTGGACAGTTCTTTGAATAGGAATGAGGCTCCTGGGGAGGACATCCAACCAGCCAGCACCAGGATGGTGCCATGTGGATGGCGCAGGGTTGGAGGCCAAACAGAACTGGCTCCAGTCCTGGCCCTGTGATGTGTGAACCTGGCACTCAATTCCCTTGCCCACAAAGGGATGCTTTGCCCCATTGTTGCATAACCTATGACTCAGGCTGCTCAGCTCAAGGGCTGGGACTGGGGTGCAGGGTCAGGGCAGAGAGAAGAGGTCACTGCAGGGTAGACCCATGGATTGTATTCTTCAGTGTGCAGATGAAGGGTCACCTCGCTGGAGTTTCCTGGGGGGTGGTCTAGGAATCCTTTGGGGTGGTTTGACTGGGCCTCTTTCTCCCTCCATGAGTGGCTCTATGTTTCAGTGTTTCATCAAAATCAGCGCTGCCTACGGCTCCACAAAGGACATCTCAGTCTACAGCATGTTGAGCCTGCCCCCATCCCAGATCTTCATTGTGGGCCGGCCCACCAAGAAGTACCAAACCCAGTGCCAGGTGGGTAGGGCTAGGCTGGGGCTGGGGGCTGGGAATGGGGAGGGGAGGGACCAGGGAAAGGGTAAGGGTGAGTAGAGTAAGTGGTTATTCCTTTATTTGTTCATTCCTCCATCTTCTTCATTCCTTCACCTGCTTCCTTCTTTCCTTCCTCATTCAACAAATACTACTGGGCACTTGCCTTGAAATGGGTCCTGTGTTGGGAGTAGGGGAGAGTCCCTGGGGGAATTGAATGTCATGTCATCCAATCTAGTAGGGAGATGGAAACATTTCCAGACAATGACAATACAGTATGGCAAGAGCCATAATATACAATGGATGGGTGGTGGGCCCAGAGGATGGTGGGGCCTCAGGCAGGAGCAGCTCAGCTGAGCTCAGGAAGGTTGGTTTCCAGGAGTGTGAAGAAATTGTCTTAGAAAGGCCTGAGGTTGGAGGAGCATTTGTGACAGAGGCAGCAGCCAAAGCAAAGGTCAGGAGGTGACAGGCAACATGTATATTCTGGGAACTGCTAGCGACAGCTTGTCCGAGTGTGATGTGGGAGGGCAGGGGGGTGGGGGTATGTCTGGACTGGCACGGCATCAGCTGGGACTCAGTCCCTGATTCAGAGAGGCCTCTCTGGCGGCAGGTGGGTGGGGGCTGGGAGGAAGTGGCCGGGCAATGGAAGGGAGGAGAGAAGTCAGAGGGTCTGAGAGGCGTTTTCAGGTGGGATGGACTGGGTTTGCTCAGGAATGGATCAGATGTGCAGCATGAAGGAAGGGGAAAGACAGGGATGGCACCTTATTTCCAGCTTGCTGACCTGGTGCCACTGTTGGCACTGAGAAGCAGGTTGAAGGAGCAGATTGAAGGGAAGCTAATGAACTTTTGGGGCATGTTGAGTGTGAACTCTGAGAGTGACCGGCGAGTGAGGGCCAGGAGATGGGGATCCCACAGTGGGGATCCCTAGAGCAGCGCTGATCTCACCCTTGAAATGCACTGGTGGACCCTGTGGGCATCTTGTTTAAATGCAGAACCTGATTCTGCCCAGCTGCGGTGGGGCCCGAGAGTCCGCCTAACTGTGGTCCAGGTCCACACTGAGCAGCATCTGAGCACGCGGTGGGAGGGCCTGGCAGGAAGGCCAGTGGCGGGGGCCAGAAAATGGCCAAGTTCCATGGGGTGCAGGGTGGATGATGGATGGGAGAGACTGGTATTTTGGGATTTTAGTGGAAGTGACAAGGATGGGAGTTTCACCCCCATCAAGAATCAGAGAATTCTGGAATGACCCTCAGGTACAGCCGAAAGTGCTCAGTTATCAAAAAGCAGGATGGGGAGCCCAGAATGGTAGCGAGTTTCCAGTTTCCTGGGGGCTGGCGGAGAAGCTGGAGACCTCAGGGTAGGGCGCTGGTGATGTCGGGGTGCGGGGGCCTGGACCAGAGCCCCGCCCCCGCCCTGCTGGCCTGACTTTTGTGCTCCGCAGTTCCTGAGCGAGGGCTACGCCGCTCACTTGGCCGCGCTGGAGGCCGGCCACCGCTCGCGCCCCAAGAAGAACAACTCGCGGATGATCCTGCGCAAAGGCAGCTTCGGCCTGCACGCGCAGCCCGACTTCCTGCGCAAGCGCAACCACCTGCGCAGGACCATGTCTGTGCAGCAGCCGGACCCGCCCGTGAACCCCAAGCCTGAGCGCGCCCAGAGCCAACCCGAGTCTGACAAGGACCATGAGCGGCCTCTGCTGGCGCTCAGCTGGGCGCGCGGGCCCCCCAAGTTCGAGTCGGTGCCCTGAGGGCTGGGCTGTGCACGGAGCAGGGGCCCTACCAGGCTGCTCGCAGGGACTGGAGGGGCTGCCTTCTCCCCGACATGGGCCTTTTCCTGCTTTTCCCCTCCCGTGTCTGTCCAGCAGTGTCCGACCACAGCAGGGAGGGACCCTGCCCGGCCTTGGAGGGCTCCCTAGGCTTTCAGGGGGTGAGATCTCCCGGTCTCAGTGCAGCCGCTGCGGCCTCGCCCCGTGCCTGCGACTTCAAGCCCAAGTTGGGGCTGATGTCTGTGTGATCTGGGGTACAAGCCTGCCTGGAGTGTTTGACAAAGGCGACCACCTTTCTGAGTTCTCCAGGCTTCCGCGGTGATGCTAGGCAGGCCCTAAGGGGAGAGGCCCAGACCAGGGATCCACAGCGGATGGCTTCTCAGCTGTCTAGTGGAGAGGTGCATGGCGCAGGTGCCTGCCCTCCCTGGGACATCCTGAGTCACCATCCTGGGCCTGGCTCTCCTATGGCAAAGTGGCCACTTTCTGGGAGTGAGGGGATGCCCCCTGGGCTCATCCTATGTTCAGGTGTCTGTCCACGGCTCAGGGTGGGACAGGGCTGGTGCTGACGGTCTGTTCTCCTGCAGCTGTACCTGTCTCGCCTTCTTGTCCTCAGAATCTTCACTATTCTCCTGTGGCCCTTGAGGACAGTTGTTTCTCTTTCTGGAGTCCTGCCTGGTGCCCTCCCCTGTGAGGCTGCGACCTTGGGCTCTGGCCTAGCTGGGCTAGCTGTGAGCCCCTGAGCCAGTTGCTTGCCCTCTCTGGGCCCTGCCTTCCTAATGTAACTGAGGGACCTCCCCGGATTAAACGAGATTGGTGCGAGGTTTTGGCTCCCAGGCTGTCCAGCACTTCTGTCCTCTGAGGCTTTTCAGGCCTAAGAGCTCCTCGGAGTGCCCAGTGATCCGCACTGTCCCCACAGTCTGAGAGCAGGGCTCTTGGTGGGCTAGGGGAAGCAGCGATTGCCCCACCACTTCACAGAAAGTCCCTGGGGGTTGGGGAAAGGGGTCCCTGCTCCATGGAGAGATACGTTTTGCACTATTACCCAAACCTAGTGTCCCAGGAACAGAGACATCCTTCCAGAGGGCACTGACCTGGCTCCTCCCCCAAAGCTCTGCCCGACTGACTTCTCCCTTTTGGCTTCTGGAAGGCATAGAGCTGAGATCCTAAAGCTCTGGGGGTTTATGCAGTTTTGGCTCCAACTGTTGTATTCTCTTTCCTTCCCTCTGCCACTCAGCTTGATTTGGTGCCCATAACTTCCTCCTGGGCCATCCCCTGGTTGGCAGGGCTTAGCCCCCTACGGCTCCTCGAGGCCAGCCCAAGCCTTGTGCTGCTGGTCCCCTGGCCGGGGCACTGGTGTCCTGCAGCCTAGGCCAGCCTCTGAGCACCCTTGTGCTGTCACGGAGGCAGTCCAGTTCTTTCAGCCCAGGCTCTGTGTCACAGGCCAGGCCACCCCAGGTCCAGACATCTGTATACACAGCAGGCACTTGTGTCAGCTCAATGTCGCTTCTGCTCAATGTCTACCTCTTGCAGTTCCCATGTGGCCAGTGTCCTTCCCCACAGCAGCTGCTGGTGGAGGTGGCCAGAACCACTGGCAAATGGGGCACCCTACTGGGGCTGGTGGGGGGTTTCTGGGCTCCCGGACCCCAATCCTGCTTTCTATTCCAGCCCACCTGCTCTGCCACATCTGCCCGCCCTGTCTGCCAGCTCTCTGCTCCACTTTCAACCCTGCATCTGCATTACAGCAGCACCAAGTGCTGGCAAACCTGTTGGGGAGGGGCAATCACCAGCCTCCTCTCTGGTCCTGGCAGTTCACATTCTCCATAAGGCACCAGCTCATGTGGCATAGCCACCTCCCCCTGAATCCTTCCCTTCCTTCCCAAAATGTACCCTAAATTAAACCTGGGCACTTAGTCTGATCCTCTGAAACTCCACCATCTCCTTTTTGCAGAAGCCCCTGACGTGTTACTCTCAAATGATACAGTCATTAGCATGAGATTCTTCTCCAGTCCTTTCTAGTCCCCCTGCCTTTTTGGAGAACCCCAGGCTTGGAGCAGGAGTGAAAAAGCCAGCCAGGACCCTGGGAGATTTTGAGTCCACAAGTGCAGGATGCTGTGAAGTTCAGGGTCGGAGCTGGTCTGCCAGGACCTAGCAGGAGATCCCCTTCTCTTCTGAAGCTCTGGCTTGGGGCTCTGAAGACTCACCCCTGCGATGCCGAAGGTGTACAGTGAGGTGTTGTGAACTTTCACTCTAGGAGCTTTAGTGGGCGTGTGCCTGCGTGCGTGTGCGGTTCTGTGTAGTGACAGCTGCAGACCACGCTGGTTTCAGTAGTGCTTGCACAGCAACTGTAAACCATATGCACTTTCTCTGCCAGTGGTTTGTCCAGTTCTGTTTGTCCAGTTCTGTGGGAGAAAATCAAAGTTGTTTTGTTCTCTGGCGGGGGAGGCTGCCTGTCTCTGAGTGGTTCTGTGACCCCCAACTGGCTGTTTTCCAGAGAATCCTTCCTCAGGAGCTGGAAAACAGATCTTCCTGCCTGACCAAAGCTCCGTGTTTCTCGCGTGGCATGTTCGTTTTCCCGTTTCGGTGGCTGTCATCATGGAGGGCCTGCCTGCCGCCTTTTTCTTTGTTCGCCCTGTTGGGGTTCAGGGTGCACCTGCAGCTGGGCCCTGCTCTTCTGGCATCATGGGTTTTTTTCTGAAGAGCTTGACTCCTCCGTTAGGCTCCACGAAATATTAAAACAAAAACGGGGACTCATCATGCATTTGAATGAATGACCCTCCTGCCTGGATACTGGGCTGGAAGAAACAAACATGTTTGTACCCAGTATTCAGAGATTATGGGGGAGGTTGTGGACTCTATGAAAGAGGGGAAGTAGGGTCCCAAGGCTTTTTAACTTCTTTTACCACTTGGAGCCCATGCCCATAAGTGTCCTGCAGACAAAAGGGGGCACCAACCTTGACATGAAAGCTGGGCCAGAGGCAGAGCCCAGTGTGTCATGGTTTTGCATGGATGCTCTCCCACCCAGCCCAGGTGCAGCCCCACCCAGGAGGGGCCCCCAACTTTGAAGGCGCCTAGCAGCTGACCCCGCCTTAAACAACCAACTTTCCTGCCGAGTCCCAGGGGATGTTTGGGTGCCAAGTGCGCTGGAAACCTATTCTCTTTAGCTCAGCCACAAGAAATCACCTCCCTCTTTCCCCTCCCTCTGGGCTCGGGAGAACTTCCTTAAAAATTATATTTAGGTTAAGTCCAAGCATCGAGGCCTGGTCTGGGTCCTGCTCTCTTTGCTAAGAAACCAATAGGGTGGTTGGGAGAAATTGCAGCTGAACCCCACTCTCCTGAGGACAATTGAGTGGCAGAAGATACCAACGATGGGCAGGACAGGAGGGTGGTTTGCTCATGGGGACCCCTGCCCTTGGACCCCATGTCCTTTTCTATTTGTTTACTCGGTGGTGGCAGCCTGTCCGATCTTGTCCGTGGTCTGACTGTTCCTAAGTGTGTAACTCTCAGTATTATGTGTGGTGGCTGGTTCTGTGGTGAACAAGGTTTATTATATTCTTCATGGCTGCCTTGTACAAAATCCGTTAGAGAAGAAAACGTAAAATACCAGATTTCTAACAAGACAAAAACAGCATTATGGAGTTAAAAGATTTTTACAACTGGTCCTTGATTTTGATGTGAGCTGGTTTTTAACTCTCAAACATTGTCACTTAAATAAAAACCTTATTTGCCTTTAAAATGTGCTTTGCTCTGCATGAGGCTGAGAAACCTTTACCATTACTCCTGGTCTCCTGGAGCTGGGGGCTGGCTGGCTTGGAGTGAGGGTGGATGAGGGGAACAAGGCTTGGCCCCAAGCCGTAGACCAGAGTGGCAAGGCGGGTTGGTGGTGACAGAGAGGAGATGTCAAATGCAGAGAGTCTTTATTATGAAAGCAAAGTTAATGCGGAAAGTTACGCACTGGTTTCTTTCTAATAAAATGACAAAGTAGGTTTCTTAAATAACTTACAAAGGGCATAAGTTCCTCCTGAGCTGGGCCACTCCACCCAGCCATCCACAGTGCTGAGAATATAAATTGGTACCCATGGGCCCCGGGTCTTAGAGCCTGAAAATCTCTCCCATCAGAAGCTGGTTCCCAATAGCCTGGCCACTGGTGACACAGGAGGTGACTCCTTGCAGACCCCATTCCTGGGTGCGCAGCTCAGTGATCTCAAATACCTTCTGGAGCCTGCACTTCAAGTTGCAAACGAGAAAACCACAAGGCTCAAGTATGGGATGCATCTCAAAGCCCAAAAGGGGAGTAGGATGAACAATCCCCCAGCCCCCCAGGTCCCTGAGTCACTCTCGGGCTGGGGCTGGGCTCAGATGTGGCCCAGGGCACACTGCTAAGTCCTGGGGGCTTCCTCCAGGAACTCAAGGGGAGGCACAGATCCTAGGTGTGGGGATGTGGGGATCAGGTATGGTTTGCTTCCTGCAAGACAGAGATCCCTTCACATGCCTCACTGTGCTCAGGACAGGGGAAGTGAGGTGACCATAGCCTCCCCACAAAATGAAGGTGGGTAACGTAAGCAGCTCCAGCTCCGAGCTGGGAGGAAGACTGCACTTCCTATTTGGCTGGCTGTCAGCTCTGTAGATTTTTCCAGAAGACTTGGCTCTCCAAATACACCAATGTGCTCATGTAGGAGGAGGGAAGGAGGAAGCAGAGGATGCGGAGAATGATGCTCAGGAGGACAGCGTTACCGGAAGGGCACTGTCCTCAGTCACGAATGAGAGAAATGGTCATGTCACCGCTAGAAACAGGAAAGCAGGAGAGACAGATGCCATTGGGTGCTATAGGCTCTGAGGGGCCCTGCCAGCTCAGACTCAACGAGATCAGACCCAACAACTTGGTGGGAAATTGGCACACTTGGCACATGGTCAAAGCTGGCTGGACCGCACTGAAGAGCCCATCATGGCCATGTACAAGTAATTCCAAGTTAGGGCAGCTCCAGACCCAGTATCTGCCCTCACGATGGGTCCTGAGCAGGCAGACCAGGAGCTCCCAGCCTCCATGCAGCTTTTCCTAGCACGATGGGTGGGCTGGGCATAAGGGAGCCATGGGGAGTGTTGGAAAAGGGACAGGTCTTTCAGGAACCAGGTAACCAGCCTGGTGAAGTTCCAGGTGATAGACAAGGGTGGGGACCCAAGGCCCAGAGGGCCATGTATATCCAGGGTGCATCCCTGACCACCGCCCCAATCTAGGTCTTACATGCCTTCTCAAGTTGTAGATAAAGAGACCGAGGTTCGGAGAAGGGGAGGGATGGGCTACGGTCACACAGTGAGTTGGGAGTTAGAGGCCTGCCTCAAAAGGGGACCCTCCCAGCCATTTTGCTTTGAAGCATGGGATGCCAGCTTACCTCTCTTCAGCTACAATGGCAGCATCCAGTTCTTGGGACAGCTTCTGCAGGTGCTGGATTCCTGCCCCCACAGGCTCTAGGTCACTGTCAGACTCACTGAACAGAAGAAAAAAGCTACAGGCACCAGTGACTAGTGGGAAATCTGTGCCCTTTCAACCTGGCACTGAAGTGTGGGGTCTGTGGGGGCTGGTTGTCACCCCAGAACCTTACTTCAGGAAGTGATATCAGAGCAACTGGGAGCAGCTAACAGAGAATAGGTGGATTGAGACTCATGAGGTCAAAGTCAAGGTCAAGGGTAGGTGGTCTTGCAAAAGGGTGAGCCATGCTGTTCCCCACCTGAGTCTCAGTCCCAAGATGACTTCCAAACTGGCATTCAGGGTCACTGGGAGGCTTGGGAGAGTGTGATAGTCAGAGCTAAGCTCACCTCTTCCTTTTATAAGTGAGAAAATCAGGGTCCTAAAGACTTCCTTCCCCAGCTCCCTGACCAGTGGAGGGCAGAGCTGGGCCAGAACATGGATGTGACTTAGCTCAGGGTACATAGGCTCCAGGGAGCCCCAGAAGCCACTGGGCTTGTTAACATTTCTTGGGGCAGGGCATTCTTCCTCTTACCTTGGTGAGCAGAGGGGCTCTGTAGAGGAGTAGGGGCTCCGGAAGGCGGCCTCCCTCCTGGCCCTCCGCAGTGAGTGGGCATGTGGGCCCATCTGGGTGGGGAGGCGGTGATGCTCTCTCTCCCAGGGTCCCAGAGTTGAGGGGGCAGGAGTGGGTCTGGACAGCTGGGTGCTTCTTTGGCTCAGGCTATGACCTGGGTGGCTACTGCCCTTCTGTGTCTCTCTCTTCCTCCTCTTGGCTTTTACTTGGGTTCCTACCAGCCACTTGGTGCCACTTTGGCAGGACTCCTGGATTCTCTGAGACAGGTACATGGAAATGTGAGCACAGATAAGTCAAGAGCGAGTCACCCTAGTCTCTAAGCCATATCCCTGATCCCTCCACCTTTCAGCTGTCCTACACATACAGGCAGTTTTCAGTCTCGGTGAGGGATGTGGTTCATGCCATGTGATGTGGGTCCCGTTCAGAGCCCCCAGGGTATGAGTGCAGTGGTCAGCTGCAGAATCACTCTGGCTCATAGACCCTCCATTTGCCTAAACCCAAACCCTCTTTCGGGACACACAGACTGACCCAGAAACTCAAGGGCGAAGTCTACCCTCCAGGATACCATTTGTCCTCCTGCTGTGGTTTTACTCTATTTCATCTTCCACACTGATGCACATGCATAGTCAGGGGCAGTTCTGATCATGACGCTCAGCTGCACAACACCCTTCTGTGGTTGCTCGTCACCCACAGGGTCAAGCCCTAATTCTTGAGCCAGCTGGAGGATGGCTGCGGATCCACTTGGAAGTCCATGGTCACCTCACATCCAACATAGTGACAGCTTCCTGCCCACACATGTCATCTGACCGCAAATCCTCCCAAATCTACTTTCTGAGCACCTCCTGAAGTTGCTCACTCCTCTGTAAGTCCAGGACCCCAGACACCCCTCAAGGGAGAATCTGCTTCTAACCCCTTTTCCATCAAGTAGCTAAAGAACAAGTTCTAATATGGTAATTAGACCTGATTCCCACCCAGTTATACATTCTTCCCACTGGCTCCCAAGACTACCAGCATCTCTTGGGAGTGTCTGAACACCTTGAGCACACTGGCCCCCTCTCCCTGCCCTGCCTTGCTCTCTGGCCACACCCAAATACGCTCCTCCAACCTCCCTTTAGCTTCTTGTTCTCCCTCAGCTCTGGGTCTGGACTCGAACTATTCCATCTGTCTTACATGCTTCTCATTCTTCCCCTTTCTTGAGTGAATTCCATAGAATCACCACATCTGGGAAGCCTTCCCTGACTAAGCTTGTTTTTGGTGTCCTGCCATCATGAGCTACTTGCTTGCAATTTCATCTTGTGTTGTGAGGATGTTTCCTCCAGGACACTGTTTTCACTCACTCACTCAACTATTTGTTGAGCATCTACTAAGTGCCAGGAGCAATTTGGGATGCTGGGGACACAGCATTGAATAAATAAAACCCTCGTCTTTATGGTATCTACGTTCTTGGGGGCTCCTTAGGGCAGCATTTGTCCAGCAGTTGACCTGGACATAGTCAGTAGTACCTGGGACATGGCACCAAAGGCATTCTTAGCTGAGCGGGCTGCAACCTGGAGGCCCTGCTGTCCCAGCTCTGGGGTTTCCAGGCGTTTCCAAGAGGGGCCTGCCCCTACGTTGAGGCTGACTGCTTTCAGGGGCAGTCTCCTTTGGAACTGTCTGCAGAGGGAGCCCAGAGCTCCCCTGGAGGTCTCCAGATGGTCATCTGCCAGCTGCAGCACCTCGGTCTCCTCCAGCTGCTCCTGGTTCTGCAGAGATCTCCTGCGAATGGAGGCTTGCACGGCTGGCCACCGGGAGGCCATCTGCCTGGCCAAGAGTCTGTTCTATCCACCAGACCCTGGGGAGGAGGTCAAAAGGCAGGTCAGCAAGCTCCATAGAGACAGACCCTGGGTACAAGGGAAGCAGGTTGGGGAGGGGTGCGCTGGAGGAGGTGCCTCCTGAAAGATGGGGATGGTCAGCGAGGCCCAGAAGAGGACGGAGGCTGAACAAGGCTGGTCAGCATTTCCTGTGGTCCCTTGCTGTGTCTAAAACAGCTGTTTCTTCACCCCAGCCTCCTCTCGGACAGGGTCGTGAAGGGAGGCAGACTCAGCGGCGGCCCTTCTCGAGCCTTAGCCATGGGCGCAGCGCGCGATCAGCGCCTCTTTCACCCCTCGCCCTGACCCCATGCGCAGCCGCCCAGGCCCCGGCAGGCTGGCCAGAGCCCCGGATTTCCAACTTGCGATACCCAGACCACCCACAGGCGTGCCTGTCCTAACTAGACACTCTCTCGACCCAGGGGTCAAGGTTTCGTCTAAGCAGAAGCCCCACTACACCCCGGCTTGCACTCACCCCCAAACACTCCACGTTCACCGGGCGCCGAACTCAGAGGCACTTCGCCCACCCTAGCTGATTTTTGAAACTCCGAGCAGACCCGCCCCCTGGCGCTGTATCAAAGCTGATTGGATCCACCTCCGCGTCTCTGCCGCACCAGGGATCCCATTGGCTCTCGGCTCCTGAGGCCTTGAATCCCGCCCGCAGATTTGCCGGATTGTCCCCATTCATCCTTCAGGACACCCGCCCGGCTGGGTGTCTCGTGACGCTGCCTGCCCTTCTGGTCCGCGGGTCCTGCCGGCGCCGCAGCGGGACTCGGTCGCCCGCCCCCGCCCCCGCCCCCGCGCCACCTCCTGGACGCCTAGCCCCAGGCTGCGGAGGCCTCTCCTAGATCTGCAGGGTGCTGGCCGTGTGTGTGTGTGTGTGTGTGTGTGTGTGTGTGTGTGTGTGTGTGTGTGTGGCGGGGGAGGAAGGGGGGCTTGTGTCCGGGGCGCCTAGGGACCCTTCCCGTCCTGCCTGGAGATTTCAGCGGTTTTGTCACAAAGAACTGAGGGCCTGAGTTCTCGTAGAGGTTTTGTTTCACACTTCCCTCTTGACCTGCCTCCTTGAGACAAAGCTTTTCGCTTGTGTTCTTCATATTCGCCGCCCCCGTTCTGCCCCCTAAAAATCCATCCTGGAAGGGCGGACAGATGGGAGTACACCTCCGTTCCCTCCGGATCATTGACCTCTCCCTCTCTCCATTCGAACGCTTCCCTCCCTCCGTTTCCTTAGCGTCCAAACGAGCCAAAAAATAGGGCATTTAGAAAGCTCCCCAACCCTTTCCCTCCTTTATGGGATCTCAAAGCCGCACTGGCCACTCCACCCCTCGGTTTTCTTGGGGCCATCTTCATCTGGTCGCCTCTGCTCACGTCCCTGGACACTCTCTTGCTGATGGGCTCTGTCCGTCAACACTGGGTGATCACACACATTTCTCTGAGCTCAGTAACCGCCCTCTCCCTCACCCAACCCACACGGAATGGTGAGAATCAAGAACATGGATGCCACGGGTACTATGGACCAAGTACCTGTGTCAAGCTTTATATTATACTTTATATTATATTACTTTATATTATGAACTCATTTGACCTTCCTTACAGCCTATGACCAGATGAGGAGATTCAGGTATAAGGAGGTTGGGTTAGTTTTCCTTGGTTAGTATGTAGCACTTAGCATGTATACACAAACCTGCCGCTCTGGAGCCAAGGCCCGTCTCTCACCACCACAACACACTGGCTCTTCTCCACCTGCACTTCTCCCGGCAGGTGTATTTAACCACCTCTTGGACGTCTAGCTCCTCCTGGGCTCTGCACCACCTTAAACCAACACCCTAATGAGCATCACTCTGGTCCCTCCCAGGCCCCCTCTTTCCCCATGTTCCCTCTCTGGGGTCTTTCCAAACACCTACTGGTGTCTGATAGGTTAAACACTGTACTAAAAATGGACCATGGAAGTCAACAGAAGGATGCATCCTTAACCTCATGGAGCTCAAATCTAGAGTGTGGGGAGAGATGGGTATTCATGAATCAAGTTACCAAGGATCAGTTTATCAGAGAAAATTATGAAACAAAAATTGTCATCTAAAGCTGAGACCTAGAGAATGAATTAACCAAGCAAAGAATGTGTGTGTTGGGGGGAGAGGCAGGGTTTTCTTGCACAGGGAATATCATGTTCATGGGAGCCAGTACCCAGGTAAGACCCCAGCACACACACATACTCACGTACGTAATGGAAAAATACCCGATATTTTATCTATTTTATTTTTAAAAAATGTTGGTGACAACTTATTGCATTGATTTTACAACGGCTCACCGCTCTAGTTTGCCAGTTCACCTTGGTCCCCAAGTTGAGTTGTTTGTTTCCCAAGTGTTGGAAGTGTTTGTTGCCAAGCCTATGTATGCCTGTAGCTATTTGTCACTGTAGTTAGGGAGTTTAATTTATGTCCTTTACCAATGAAATGTGGGGAAGGGGTAGGGGAAAGGGGGAGGCAAGTGTTGTTATTTTTAGGAAAACTAAGTTGAAAGTGTGGGAGAAACTAGGGAAAGTGAAACACCTAGAAACAAGTCTTTCAAATTAGATTGTCTTGCCACAGTTGTCTATCAGTACCGGTCGCAATGCCTGGCACTTCGTGTTCATTGATGCAACAGCTTATATTTGCCCAGCCCTTACAATGTGTGTGCTGAGTGCATTTCTTTATTTTCTTTCATCCTCAAGACAACTCTGTGAAGTAGATACTGTTTTTATTTCCATTTCAAATGACAAAACTGAGATTAAGATGGGTGAAGTCTCTTGCTGCGGATGGAGGAGTCAGAGCAGAAATTTAAGTCCTGAATGTCTCACTCTAACAACTGAATCCTTTTATTTTATTTTATTAAAGATTAAAAAATTCCTTTAATCTCACCCGAAGACAGGGAGGGAGAGAGAGAGAAATGGAGAGAAACAATTGATGCACGAGAGAAACATCGATCAGTTGCCTCTCACACGCACGCACTTGGACCAGAGACCAAACTTGCAACCTAGGCATGTGCCCTAAGTGGGAATTGAACTTGCCCCACCCAACTGAGCCACACTGGCCAGGGCTAACACCCAAATTTTCAACCTTTGGTTACATGGTCTCATCAAGCATCGGGAAGGAATGAGTGAATGCCCTGCCCTCCCTGCTTGGGGATTTTTGCTCCCTTCCCTCAGAACCAGCACTGGCAGGCTAGGTGAAGGAAGAGCAGTTTCCATGGCAATGAGAAAAAAAGAGGAAGAAACATTTTTTTCTGAATGAAAAAGCTCTGTCCTTTTGCCTTTGCATGGAGTGATGAAGGTGGGGGGGTGTGGTGGAGGATGTGCTGAGGTGAGTGGGCTCTTGGTTGAGGGGTGGAGGGTGCAGGGGCTCCTGCCCTTTTTTGTGAAGAGGAAAACCAACCCATCATTCCAAGCAGAGGCTTCCTGGGGTCCAGCTCCAGCCTTGCCCTGTCTTGGGGGCTCTGTGTCCAACAGTAAAGCTTTCACCAATTTCCTTGTCCTCATGAACTGTCGTCGGAGGGAAGTAGCAGACATTACATTGTGCAAAATGCCATGAGTGTGGAGTGCTGGGGGTGGTGAGGGGACAGGGAACCACACCTGAGCTGGGATCCGAGCAGGCTGCCCTTAGCTTATGGTGCTTTAGCTAAGGAGTTAGGGGGACAAAGCAAGGGGATGAGGCCTATTCTGGGAGGCCAGAGCACTGCCAGGTCCCAGGACCAGAGAAGGCTGAGCCAGGCAGAGGGCAGGGGCCTGGTGGGCAAGAGCAGGAAGCTGCAGGGCTCCTTGGCAGCAAAGGAGCTTAGAATTCATCTGAGAGCCATGGGAAGCCTTGGCTGAATTTGAAGGGGGGAATGGAGTTATTAGAATTGCATTTTAATGAAGTCCATTAGGAGGTTAGATTAGGGGCCTATGGTGGCAGGGAAGGGGGTAGAATCTGTTCTCATTCTTCTCAGCAGTGAAACCAAAACCACTGATATTAACTTCAACTCTCCCCTCCCCTCATGCTTCCCACCTCCCACCCCTGCCACCAGGGGCCCAATCTATCAGTTCTACCTCCTCTGGATAATGCTGCAATCCCTGTGTGTGCCCTTTGACCCTTCTACAAAGGGAATCAATTGAAACACTGGGAGAGTTTTAAATGTGAGACATGATTAAATCTTCTTCCATGAATTATAGCATGAACAGAAAAAGGCTTAAAACATGAAGCTTAGTGTAATGAATGCTGATAAAGCAAACACAATGGATCCATCACTCAGGGGAAGAAACAACATGGTTAGGACCCCAGAAGCAGCCCCACCCCCTGCTGTGTGTTCTTCCTCCCTCCCTCCCTGGGCTTTATGGTAATCACTTTTATTTTCCTTTGTAGTTTGGCATCTACATATTCATCTTACCTGCTATGCATGCAGACAGCTCTAGGTTGCTGTGTGGCTGGAGAAAGGATGGAACAGAAGAAGAGGATTCCCTGCCTCCAGAGAGGAATGGAGCCTGGACCTCGGAAGCAGAGGGGGTCTGAGCACTCACGGAGGGGTCCTGGAGGGGCCTGACTTGCTGTCCCAGGCTGGGTTCCCCGGCCCAGACCAGTTGTCCCAGGCTGGGCCTCCTCTATGCCCACAGCTCCTTGTGGGAGACTTTCAGGAATGCTGGGTTCTGGGGTCCAGCTCACTTCTCAAGAGAGGCCTCTCAACTTCTGGGAGAGGTTGGCAGGAAACACTGATTCTCCCATTTCAGTTGGGAAAACGGAGTTAAGGATAGAAGAGACCTAAGGGCACAAAGTCAGGAAATAAGAAGCGGGGTCAGCCTTTGCATGAATACAGCTCTACCTGGCTCCTCCAGTAGCCCCATCTCAGACATAGACGCAGGGCTCTGAGGCTCCTCTATGGAAACCAAGTCTGTCATGGGTCAAGAAGAGTAAAGTTTTGTGGTGCTCAGAATCCTCATCACCCTCAGGACCTTGGAAAGTCCAGGCACAAAAGTTTGAACTTGCCAAAAGGTGGCGCCAAACACTAATTCTTCACAGGATTTTTTTTTTGTTTCAGACCAGAAAGGGGATCCCTGATGATCAATGAGCTCTGTGGGGTCCCAGGGCACAGGGCAGAGACCCTCCAAACGGGATGGGGGAGCCCCGCGGCCCCCAGCCAGACCTTGTAGGGGAGGCAGGATTGGGGCTGGAACAGGGCTGCTCAACTTCCTCCAAGCCTGCTCCCCTGCTCACACCCCGTTTTAGTATTCTCTCAAGCTAGACACTGACGCCCTTCCTTCCCTCCACAGTGTCACAGCCTCTTGTGGGTGGATAGAGCTTGGGGAGAAGAGGAGGAGGGAAGGCATGGACCACAAGGCCACAGAGCCCTGGCCTGGGGTTCAATGGGTCTAAGAGTCTGAGGCCACAACCAGCACGACGGACTAGCGGAGTGGCTTTGGGTCTCTTCTCTGGGGACCCGGGGCTTCTGTATGGCCCACCCCCTCTCCCGCCTTCTTTAAGAAAGCTCCAGCTGACTTCCTCTCTTCTTGAGGTGGGACCAAACCAAAGCCGATGCAATGACATCAAGCCTGGCAGTGCCTCCCCCGTGGAGAAGCAGTGGAGGAAGGGGCAGCGGATTAGGTTGCTGGGGGCGGCCCTGACAGCAGCCTGGGGCCAGCTTTGGGGTGCTATCCTGCTTTACTCCTCTAATTCACACCCCTCCCTCGGCAAATCCCCCAGTCCGGGCTTGAGCGCCCAGCTCCCCGCCGGCTCCCCAACCTTGGTAAGATTATCTCAGCCCGGGCTGGACATCTCCCTCCACTCCAGCCATGGATGCTGCTCTGCTCCTGAATGTGGAAGGGGTCAAGAAAACCATTCTGCATGGGGGCAGAGGGGAGCTCCCCAACTTCATCACTGGATCTCGAGTGAGTGGGGCTGACCCCCAGACCAGATAAGTGTCCTCCACGGTGGCCTCTGCATCTGACTGGGCCACATGGCACCACAGGCAGGGCTCAGCTTTACCAAAAAAATGGCCAGGCAGGTCCTTCCTGGAATTGCCAATGCTGAGGTATCCGGGAAGCTCTAAATTGGTGTCCTTTCACTGGGCAGTTTTGCTACTTTGCAAATTAAACTGCAGCATGGATGGGGGAAGGACTTTGAGAATTTCCTGGAGCCCTAAATCCTATGTTAGAAGGAGGGGCCCTCAGGGGTCATTGTGTTTGGCTGCAAATCTCTGGTGGGCTTACCTGGATGATGGAGCATCTGAGCTGTGGCCTCAGATCTAGGGCTTATTTATAGAAGGACACCCTGACCTACAGAGCTGCCACAAGTGGGATGGTGTCATTTAGGAGGGAGTGGGCTCTTCATCCCTGGGGTAGTACATGCAGGGTGGGGATGCCCTAGGGGTCTGGGGCATCTGATTGGGGTTGGGTGAGCTGACTGGCCCTTGATGACAGCCCTGAGAGTCGATGACAGTGGGGTGGCATCTGCTGGGCCTTAGGAGGTGTGTCTAGACCAGGGTCCACTCTCTTGGTGACCAGGTGACCTTTCACTTCCGTACCATGAAATGCGATGAGGAGCGGACGGTGATAGATGACAGCAAGCAGGTGGGCCAGCCCATGCACATTATCATTGGCAACATGTTCAAGCTGGAGGTCTGGGAAATCCTACTGACATCGATGCGGGTCAGCGAGGTGGCTGAGTTCTGGTGCGACACCATCGTAAGTCGGCCATTGCTGGCTCACCCATTCCTTGGCTTCGCTTCCTACAGGGATTGCCACCCACACAGCAGGGCTACAGCATTTAAGGGAAGTAGGGGTGAAACAAAACTCAGCAAGGCAAGTCCCACATCCTCACTACCGGCCACTGTAAAGATGGAGGTGGGTTCATCCCAAAGAACAAGCCCCTGAAGTGACAATCAGTGTCATGGCTGGCTGGTGGGATGTGAAAGCAGGTGTGAGCCCACCCACCCCAAGCCCTCACTTTTGTACAAGACTATTAGGTCGGTCATAGACACTTTTGGTCGTTGGTCCTCCAGCCCCAGTCTCTACCAGCATTGCAGATTATTTTCACATTGATGACACTTTTACACATCACCCACACAGGCGAGTCTTCTTGTTCTGTGGCTCAGATAGAAATGGCAAAACCCATAGATTTTTCAATAGACATTTCTTATGGAAACTTTCAAACATATAGAAAAACTGACAAAACTAGCCTGAATTCCCAAGAACCTGTCACCCAACGCTAGCCACCATCACCCCACGGCCAGTAGCATTTTATCTGCAACCCATTTCCCTTCCTCGTCCCACATAGTTCAAGCACATTCCAGCCACCACATCATTTCATCTGTAAATACTGAAACTTGTATCTCTAAAAAGAAGGCTTCTACAATAATAATAATAACAATAATAACCTCAATATCATCCTTACATCTTAAAAAAAAAACTCAATATTTCCTTAATGCCAACTATTATGTAGTCATGGTTCATGTTTCTCCAGTTGCAGACCATTTACTGTTTATGGTTGATTTGCTCATATCAGGACCCAAACAAAGTCCATGCATTGCTGATATGCCTCTCAAGTCTCTTTGTTTATGGATTCTTCTTCACTTTTCCTCCTTGACATGGCTCCTGGTTGACATGGAGGAGCTGGGTCACTCTTCCATGCTCTGATTTTGCTGGTTGCTTCATCATGGACTAATTGTCTAATGTGTTCCTCTACTTACATGCATTTTCCAGAAGTTGTACTGTGTGCTCCCCACTGGGAGGGACGCCCTGTCTGCTTATGTCTCTTCTGGTGATGGCAGGACTGATGGATGGGCTCAGACGGACAGTCTGACCCAGCTGTTACAAAACTCCTGCTTGGTTGTCACCAAGTGGATTTAGCAGCCATTGATGGCAGATGCCCAGACTCATTATTTCACCAGGGCCACTTGTCTTTCATAAAAGCATTTAGAAGAAGGAGGGCAGGAGGGGGTTAAGTAGGGAGAGATGGAGAGAGAGAGAGACTCTTGACTTTGAAATCTGCTCCATCTTTATGAGCTGTGTGACCCTGGGGAAGTCCTTTGCCCCTTCTGGAAATCTAATTTCTCATTTATAAATAAATGAACACCTACATTAAGAAGCTGTGTTGGGGTTGCAAGACATGATGTATACCAGGGCTAATCATGATTGGGGCAATTGAAAAGTACAACTTATTATATTGAACTAGAAGACTTTTAGAGACTAACTGCCTCATTTTACTGATGAAAAAGCTTAAGGCTAAGAGGAGGAAAATAACTTGCCCTGGGTGGAACCGTTAAGGGACAGAATCAGTGTGGGGACCTTGGTCTCTTCACTCCTTATCCAAGGTGCTGCTTCTTCCAACTAATAGAGCCAGGCTGCAGTGCCGTCTTCTACCACCAGGGGTCCCAGCCAACTCTTCACCCATTTCTTCACTGACTTAGCAGCAGGTATTAATTTAAGGTTTTTCCTTTGCACCAGTCCCTGTGTTGTTCTTAACCCTAATGTTTCATTCATTTATTTACTTATTTACTTATTTAAAATGTTTTTAAAAACATCATTCTTAGAGAAAGAGGGAGAGAGAGAGGCAGCGAGAGAGAGAGACATCAAGGTATGGTTGTCTTTCACCTGCCTCCAGCTACAGACCTGGCTGGAGACTTGGCTTGCAACTTCAGTATGTGCCCTGGATGGGGAATTGAACCAGCGACCTTTGGGTTTGCAGGCAGGCGCCTTATCCACTGTGCCACCAGCCAGGGCCAAACACTACCTGTTGACTCTGCTTACAATGAGGAGCTCCTGCACTTTTTAAACCCACATGTACCTTTCATTTAGGCCAAGTGTTAGAGGCGTGATCATTGCAAGGTCCCTTTTCCACATGTGTATTTAGGAACACAGGGCTGCTGGAGGCATAAAAGGCTGCCAGTAGGTTCTTTATTGGTTGATTGATTTGTTATTTATAAAACCATACACTGCTATTATTCCTATAATGTGGGTATGGCTCTTTAATTCCTGTGGTGCCTGTGTTCTTTTGGCCACATCAATAGTCCCATGAATGCACTGGCCATCTCACAGGCTGGTGACTTTCTTTATGCCACACTGACTGTTGAGCTTTCCAGTACCCTCATCCCCCTTTTTAAAGCCCACAGCTGCCATTATCACACATGCAGTTATGTGCACACACCCCCCCCACCCATTCCTGAGCCATTTATGTACTTACTCATCCACTTTTTATCCATCCTTCCATCCATCCACGCACCCAGGTATCAATTCATCTATCCCTTCTTTCAACCAGTATTATTTATAATTCAGTCGTTCATCATCAAGTATCCATCTATCTATCTAGAAAATATTCACCAAACACTGGATTTTTCCTGTTTTGGGTGTTAGGAATAAAACAAAAGCAAAACAAAGGCAAAGTTGTTGGCCTTCAAGGAACTCGAATTGTGGAAGAGGAGCAGACACCTAAGCAAATATGGTAAAGGACAGCCAGTGCCAGGGTATAATTAAGTAAGGGCGGAGTGCTTTAGGGCCACAGGAGAGGGGTGCTGACTACTTTGGTGTCTTAGGGACTTCTTCAAGAAGATGACATTGAGCTGGGTCTTGAAGGATGAATAGGAGTTTGCCAGATTTAGAAATGGGATGAGAGGCAGCATCCAGGCCAGGAAGTGTGAAATGGCTTGTCAGGTCTTATTTAGTTGGCTCCTCTGTTTATGGGGCATCTCTTTGCTTCAGAATCTGACTTTCGGAGAGACTAAACAATCAGCGGGGCAGGCACATATGTCTGTTTGACAAAGGATTTGCAAGGCCTAGTTTCCCCCAGTGGTTGCTGCTCATCACTCCCTGCAGAGTCCTCTGCTTGAATGGTTTTCACTGGATCACCTGCACGGATTCAGGTCCCTGTAAGATCATGGGTCTCCTTCCCTCTCTCCCTCCTGTCCCTCAAACCAGAGTGGTGGATTGAGTCAGCAGCTCTGGGAGCTTCTGCCCTGAATTACACCCCTCTCCCCTCCCACCTTGTCCCCAGCCCTGAGGGAGGACACTGGTCTCTATGTGGGGATTTTCCCTGGTGCCATCTGATGAGGCTAGGGTTGCAAACTGAAATTCCATGAGAGGCCAGAGACCTTGGTTGGCTGGAGGCCATCTGCCTCTCAGCTCCCACTGGGCCTCAGCCATATGAAAGGGCAAGGCCCAGGGAGGTTGGCTATTCTGCTTGTTTGAGACAAGCAAGAAATCTTCATTAGCATGTAAAAATCTATCAATGTTTCAATGTTGGCAACTAATGAACAAAAGCCCTCCCATTATGAAGTATGAAACAGACCAGTTTGGGAACTGAGTAACTATAGCATGCCGGTTTGCCACCTTCAGTAGAGATACAGCCCCTCAGACAGAACCAGGCTGTCCTTGTCCTACTCACAGCCACATGGGCTAAGGGAGTTGAGCTCCAGAGAAACTCCTGTGACCGGCTGCCCTGCAGCCAGGCAAGCAGGGCCCCAAGGGTGGGTGCAGAGCTGGGATCTCCACTTTCCTTCCTGCCTCTGAGGTGCTGCTGAGGGTGAGGCAGCATAGGATTCTGAAGTTCTGCCTCTTCTTTGGTCTTTCTCTTCCTTCCTGAGATTTCACCCCATCCTGGTGGGATTCCACAGCCCCCCATGCTGGCCAGGCCCTGGCAGTGCTGGAGTAGCAGTTGTCCAGTGGGAGGAGGCCTTGGAGGCCATGGCCAAATGCCGCCTGATCTTGGGGTCCAGAGCTCACAGGGGACTTGCCTCCTCCCGGTAGCCAGCTGACCCTGGGCCCTCTCCCTCCCATAGGAGTCCAACCTTAATCCCCACAGGCTTAACAGCCATCTGGCCACCTCTCTCTCCCAAAGAAGCCCAAGCGCATTCAGGGCTAATCCTGGCTGTTGGGGGCAGGGAGAGGGTGACCTTCATTCTCACATTGATCACTTGGAGTCAAGCTGAACCATTTCTGCCCCTTTACTTCCCAAGTCTCTCTCTCTCCTCTTTTTTTTTTTTTTTTAAAGAGTAACTAACCCAAGGATATGTGCCTCTGGTATATGCCCCGACTGGGGATGAAATCCATAACCTAGGTATGTCCCCTGACTAGGAATCAAACCCACAGCCTTTCGGTATACAGCACAATGCTCCAACCTACTGAGCTACACCAGCCAGGGCCCAGCGGTGTATCTTTACTGGAGTTGCCAAATGGAAGCCTGACACAGGGCTCATCAGGACTCAGCCCAGGAAGATGGGTTCTCAGAGACCATCTTGTGGAGCTTTCCAGATCACAGATGGGCAACGGAGGTCCAACATGGCACAGACCTGGCCCGAGGCTGGTTTTTCCAGGTTTCCTCTATCTCGAGGGTGCTGATCCCAGCTTCCTGAGCTGGCTGAGGCTGTTCTGAGCTGTACCTATACCTGCACCATCTTCTTTAACCCCAGCAATAGTCCTTCTACTAGACAGGTACAATGAGGGGGTGGGGACTGGAGCTCAGAGGGCAGGTGACCTAGGCTCACTGCCGATCAGCAGCAACTGTCAGGAAGCCATCCATCCTTCTCAGACCTCAGAGACCTCTCCACAGCTCTCCATGCCTCCCCTCCTGGGAGCCACAGGCTGGATGGACTCAGAGTCTCCTTGGGAGAGAAACTCAGTAGAGTTGTCTATGGCGGCCAGCAAGAGGCAGCCTGGCATGGTGTTGTGGGCCAGAATGTGGCCTCTGAAGCTGGCCTTGAATCTTGGCTCTGTCATTTCTTAGCTGTGTGACCTTAAGTAAGTTACCTAATCTTTCTGGGCTCCAATTTCCTCATCTAAAAGGATCTTCATGGTAGTCCTTCCCTTGTTGGGTCAACTTAAGGACTGAAGGAGATAAAAAACATAGAGTGTATGCTGGGCACCGTTATGTGCAGCTATTAGTAGGAGATTATTGGGGGCAATAGGTGGTCACAGCCTTGGGACAAGTGTCGAGGGGCAGCGGGATACTACCCCGGGGGCTTGGAGTGAGGGCTCTTTGAAACCCTGTCAATCTGAGCAGACTGCCCCGATGCCATCTGCTGTCTTTCCCACAGCACACGGGGGTCTACCCGATCCTGTCCCGGAGCTTGCGGCAGATGGCAGAGGGCAAGGACCCCACTGAGTGGCATGTGCACACGTGCGGGCTGGCCAACATGTTTGCCTACCACACATTGGGCTATGAGGACCTGGATGAGCTGCAGAAGGAGCCGCAGCCTCTGATCTTTGTGATTGAGCTGCTGCAGGTGAGGCCTGGGTGGGATGGGGTGGGGCGGGGGAGAGGGCTATGCCAGCATCCATGAGCTGGGGCTCAGTGGGCATCACAGAAGCCAGGTCCCACGGTGACTGGCTGTCACCCAAAAAGAGTTCATCAACCACAGGAGGATTGGAAATTGAACATCGTCCTATCTCCCCATGAAAGGTATTTTGCCTTTTCCAAAGGAAAAGCCCATTTGGGACCAATTTTTTAAAAATGTCATTTGTTTTTATTTTATAGACGTTTTATTTCTACTCATTCTCCATTTATATTTTTCATCTTTCCAAGTTTAGAGTTATATCCTCATCCCCAGGCCCTGTGGTTTGTGGTTCAGGTTTGATTCCCCAATATGGGAGAGGCAGCATGGAGGGATTGAGTGTCGGTTCACGGGGTGTTGGGAGAGGGTCCAGCCTGAGTCAGCACTCAGCCTATGGCCAAGCTGGGGCTCAGCCCGAGGGCCTCGTGCGTGAACACAAATCAGAGAACTAACTGTACACAGAGCATCATGTCTAAGGTGCTCATCGTGGACATTGTTTATTTGTACTTGTATGATGACAGTTTTCCAGCAGATGGCAGCACAATGTCTTGTTCTAACCACGTGAGTGAGTGTCATGGCAACTTTCTGAATATAGAAAGTAAAGTGTGTTGACAAATTAGTGCCTTTTCTAAGTTTGCACAAAAGTGCCGATTTAGGGTGAGGCCCCCTGGCGCCCTGTTGCTTCCTGTTTCTACGTCTTTGATCAGTGAGCAGGGTTTTTGCCTGTGGAACCTCACCGTGGAAAACAGAGAGCTGACTTCAGTGAGGTGTGGTGGGTCCCTGCCTGCCAGGTACGGACCCCTGGGACCCCACCTCGTTGACCCGCTGCTCCTGGGCCAGGTGGAGGCCCCAAGTGAGTACCAGAGGGAGACCTGGAACCTGAGCAACTCAGAGAAGATGCAGGCGGTGCCCATCCTACACGGAGAAGGAAACCGGCTCTTCAAGCTGGGCCGCTATGAAGAGGCTTCTACCAAGTATCAGGAAGCCATCATCTGCCTGAGGAACCTGCAGACCAAGGTGGAAGGCTGCCTGCCATGGAGGGGTTGGGGAGGGGTCAGCCCTGCCTAGGCCAGGCCATGGGGGAGGGGGGTCAGGCAGCAGCATGAGCTCATGGCAGCCCTTTCTCTGGGGGCAGGAGAAGCCCTGGGAGGCACAGTGGCTGAAGCTGGAGAAGATGATCAACACCCTTGTCCTCAACTACTGCCAGTGCCTGCTGAAGAAGGAGGAGTACTACGAGGTCCTGGAGCATACCAATGACATCCTCCGGCACCACCCAGGTGGGTGAGGGTGGGTGTGGGTGGGGTCAGGGCTGGCCCCGGCCTGCAGGGTCATGACATGACCCAGGGGCACTCTTCAGAAGCTGTCAAAGTGCCTAAACTTGCTCCACCCAGCAGTCTCCCCAGCCTGTACCCTTATCATGAGTGATTGATGGATAGACAGTGCTTAGTGTAGAGGTATTTTATTTTAATGTGCATTATGTCAAGTCGGTGAGTAGCTTGTCAAACCTGTGATTGTGTGGAGCAATAAACACATTTTTTAGAAAAGGGGCCATCAGCCCTGGCAGGTAGCACAGTGGATAAGGTACCAACCTGCGAACCCAAAGGTCACTGGTTCGATTCCCAGCAAGGGCACATAACCAGGTCTCCAGCCAAGTCTCCAGCCAGGTCTGTAGCTAGAGGCAGGTGAAAGGCAACCACACATTGATGTTTCTCTTCTTCTCTGCCTCTCTCCGTTATCCTCCCTCTAAAAATAATAAGTAAAATTTAAAATAAATAATACATAAAGAGAAAACGGGCCATCAGTACAGCGAACACTATTAAGTATGCCCAGGTAGGTCAGTACCACAGTGTTGTATGGGAAGGTGGTATTCAAATTAGTAGGAATGACTCAAATACTTACATGCACTAGGCACTAAATTCTCTGCATTTGTCGTGTCATTTATCCGTGTGATAGCCATGCTGGACAGGTGCAGGGTCAGAGCCTGAATAGTACACAATTTTGAGAGCCTCTTATAAGAGAAAGGATAGAAAGGGAAATCAGCTATGAGGCCTTGGAAGGGTCCACACAAGGGTGGAGAGCTGCCACTGTTAATATTGTTATCACCCCCATTTTACAACCAAGGACATGGGACTAGGAGTTACAGGACAGTTAAGGTTCAAGGTCAAGGTTAAGCGTTTTGTAAGTCGGTAAGGACCAGCAGGTGGGGTTGCCTCAGCCTGGGTGGAGAGTCCAGTCTGATTCTTTCCGGCAGGCATTGCGAAGGCCTATTACCTGCGGGCCCGGGCTCATGCGGAGGTGTGGAATGAGGCTGAGGCCAAGGCGGACCTGGAGAAGGTGCTGGAGCTGGAGCCGGCCATGCGGAAGGCGGTGCACAGAGAGCTGAGGCTGCTGGAGAGCCGTCTGGAGGAGAAGCGGGAGGAGGAGCGGCGGCGCTGCCGTCACATGCTGGGCTAGGGCAGCACCCCTCTGGCCTCTGTGGCCTCCTTGTCCCTGTACCCCATCAGGGTGCACACCACTGCACTGACCCCTCTACACCCACCCCAGGGCAGGCATTGGGCGTCCAGCAGATGACCTAGCCATTTCTGGTTCAACTGGCCAGGGTTTTGGGGTCACTTTTTAACCTTTTAAATCAAAATAATACATACCTTTGGTAGAAATAAAAGCCTGAATGAGCTTATGAATAAGGTGAAGTTTCCTGCCTTGTGTTTCCGTTTCTAAGCCTGGAGCCAGCGGTTTGACCCTACTTTTTAAACTCTTTGGTGGTTTTCTATATCTCCTAATAATATGTTTAAATTACAATTTCTCCACAGGTCATTTTACCCCGTGTCAATGAAAAATGAGAATTTAATGCTTTAATGCTTTCTCATTTTTTCCTTCCCCTTCTTCCAATCTTGGTCCTTTGCTTGGTTATTTTTGTAACTGTATCCATATTCTGTAGAGCTCTAGTGAATCCCACTGACTCTTCTGTATAGGTCAGGGTGGCAGCCACTGGGACCCTTCCCCGTTTCCCACCTCCTCCTACCCGACAGCCTGATGTCCCTTCACTTTCTTGTCTGCCTGTGTCAAAAACTCAGTCTTCAGTGCTCTGTCCAAAGGCTGACTCTGAAATTTGAAAATCAATAAACCGTATTCACATGACCCTGCTGGTGAGGTTTTTTCCCTGCAGGGCCCCAGTGGGGCTGGGACTGTATTTCTGTCTCTGTGGTTCCAAAGTCATGACCCCTGGGCCACAGACTGAGGACATTCCTGCATCAGAAATAGCAGCAGGTATTTTAATGGGGAGTGCTTTAATTTTTGTCTTCTTCCCTGCTTGGGCAGTGCTAGGAGGTTTGAAGTTTAAGTCCTCTTCTCCCACCATGGAGGTCGGAGGATTCATGTTTGGTTGATTCAGGCTTGGTGTTGAATGGCCTATCCAGGTATATTGAGAGAGAACCCAGAGGCAGTTTTAAAGGGGGTCAAAGGGAGGGGACGCTGCCCTGTGTCCTCAGAGGCAAAAGGGGAGGAGTGTCCCGGGGCCTTTGATTTTGAGTGCCCAGCAGGGGACAGCAGAGAATAAGCAGACTGGTCTCTGGGCCAGGAGCAGGGTGGCGGTCTGTGGACCTCCCAGAAAAGGCTTTGCGCTCTACAGGTGGTGGCTCTCCATGAGCCCTCACCATCTCTTCCCCTGCAGGGTTAGTTAGCCTGGTTGGAGGCAAGAGATGAGGTGGTGAGAACCGTGGAGTCTGAAAGCTGGTAGGCTAGCTCTTCAGTCCTGTTCCCTGGCACAGGTGGCAGAACTGAGGCTCAGACAGGCCAGTGACGTCCTAGATCCTTCTTGAAAGCTGGGGCAGAACCAGGGTTAGTTTCTGGATTTACAGACTTCTGGGCTGGGGCTTTTTATCCTACACTGGGGTGCCTCCTTCCCCAATTTACGCATACATAGGCATAATGTATTACAAAAAAAAAAAAAAGACAGGTCGGGGGAGAAAACTATGAAACTTCTGTTAGTGAGCAGCTCCTGTCTGTAGCCTTTGTTCGAGAGCTGTCACTGGTAAACCAAGGCATCTGCTACCTGGTAGGAGCCATTTTGCTGACCTCTGTCTAGCTGAAGTTTACATGTACCTCAAGATCAGAGGGGGTGGCTGGGTGGCCAGAGGGGTCCCCTGGGAATTGAGCAGGTGTCTTAGTTTTCTAGGGCTGCTGTAGCAAATTACCACAAACTGACCAGCTTAGGGGACACAGATTTATTCTTTTACAATTCTAGAGGCTGTAGGGGAGAATCCGTTTCCTTACCTCTTCCAGCTTCCGGAGGCCACTTGCATTCTTTGCCTTGTGGCAACGTCCCTCTGTTTCTGTCTTCACATCTGTTCTGAGAGTCTGTGACACTTCTGCCTCCCTCCTATAAGCACCCTGTGATTAAACTGGGTCCACCGGAGAATCCAGGATCACCTTCCCATCTCAAGACCCTTCACTGAATCACATGTGCAAAATTTCTTTTGCCATGAAGGTTACCTATTCACAACTTTTGGGGCCATTTTAGAACCTGCCACAGCAAGTGAGTGTCCCTTTGTCCCCAAATCTATTCTCTGGCCTGATCTGTCCCCCAAGAGGCACAATATATGATATACCCCAGGTCCCGGGCCCTCTAGCCTCTAGCTTCCAGCTGGGTTTAGCAGCAGAAGGCTTCAGCAGGAGATCTGTGTGGAGAGGAAGGCTTGGCAGAGGTTTTGGGGTGGCTGTGCTCTTGGGCCTCTGCAGCCCTTCCAGGCCACAGTTCTCACTGCTTCTGGGGCAGCTGTGCCTCCTCTGGGCCCTCAGCCTGGGTGTGGCAATGGTTCCGACCCACCTAGTCCCAGAGAGGATTCCATTTTTTGCTGGTCCCCTCTGTCACAACCACACCTTCACTCAGCTCTCTCCACAGCTGCCCCTTGGACTAGGTCTCAGTTTCTGCCAAGGCCCTGCCGATCAGGTGTCAGGTCTCCTCTAGGCTGGAGGGAGGAAAGGAAAACAGAGAGGTTGACAAACACGGTCAAGGCCTCCTAGCTCATCAGGGGCAGGGGCAGGGGCAGGGGCAGAATTTGAATTCAGGCCTAGATGCAGCAAATGGGAACCCACTGGGGCACGGCCGGCAGAGGTGAGGATACCCTTTGTTCTAGGCTATGAGAAGGGCTTATCTGGAAGTGACAGCTAAGGGTTTGGCATGCATCCAGAAGTTGACACCATGGCAAATCTGCTCATCCATGAGAAACTGAGGCCAAGCATCCTCAGTTGGACACATTTAGCCCACAGTTCAACCTTTCTCAGTGTGCGATCTGCAGGAGGCCTGGTGTGAGCTCTGGGTTCAGACAGGCGCCCCTTTTTTGAGTACTCCCTCCCCTTCACTGTCGAGCAAGTTAGCACTGCTTGGCAGAGAGGCACATCAGCTGGGGGTGGGGGCGGAAGTGCAGCATGCCTGGGTCACACAGATGTGAGCGCTGAGCCCGGAGTTCACTCACACAGCTGGGATTCAAAGCTCAGGATCCTTTCACAGGATGGCTAGTGTACAGTAGGTGGCATTGGCGAGATTGAGTCAAACTATCGAGCTGAGTTGGCGTTTCTTTCATTCCTGCAAGGCCATCGCTCCTGTGGAGCCCCGGCAGCAATGAGGGTGGAGAGAGCCGGGGTGTGAGGGGCCACCCAGGCCTTCCCCGGCCCCTGATTTTCCCCAGGCCATGCATCATCCATGGGCAGTGCAGGAGCCTGGCCTCACCATGCAACTGCTGTGTGACGCCAGGCCACAGTCCAAGTGTGGGTCCTCTCTCATCTGACATCTGGACGCTTGGATTTCCCCCTTCCTCCCTGGGCTTGCCAAGTTTTGTACCTGAGAATCGGCCTTACATTTCACCTTGATTGAGTGGTCCATGAGGGAGGGGCCATGGTGACCACCTCTGAGCACCTGCTGTTTGGGAGAGGGCTGCTCCTGGCTCAGCCTCCTCCCCAGTCCCTCCCCGATCTCAGGGCTTTCATAGGAAGTCAGGTTAAGCCTGCTTCTTATTTATGGTCGTTTCAAGTGTGCAGTTCCTGGCCTAATTATGATTGCTCCATTACTCCATGTAGTCTCATTAATGTGAGAATCTGATGAACAAAGAACCTCGCCTTTCCTCTTGCCACCAATAAAAATATCATTTGAAGACATAGAGGAGCACTTGTCTCTCCCCAGCTGTCTTGTGGCTGACAGCTTTTACTGAGGGTGATAGTGTTGGGGCAGAGAATTTCCTTTGCTCTATTCACTGTGGTATCCCCAGCAGCCAGCAAAACACCTGATCTGGACCAGGGGCTCAGCAATATTGGTTGAATGAGTAATTTCTTTATGACAAGCATCTTAATTCTAACATGTGGAAAGACCCTCAGAAATCTTTAGTCCAACATCCTTTTTTTGCAGATGGAGAAACTGAGGCTCAGTGACAAGAAGGGACAGTCCAAAGTCACAACAGAGAGTCACTGACAGACCCAGAGCTGGGATAGAGTTTGTTAACTCCTAGTCAGGGTTTCACTCCAAATTTGTAGCTGTTTTCATCATGACTTTTTCTTTCTGCTTCACCCATTTTTTCTCTACCCATTGGTAGCATTCCCTTCTCTTTTTCAACTTTTACTTATGCTTTGTTCTTCTCCCACATTTCTTTTGAGGCTCCTGGTTTGGATGCCTCCTCACCCACAGGCTGGCCAGCCCTGGCCCCCAGCTGGGCTGCCCATTGGTCTGACCTCCCAGCCCTTCAGGAAGGGCGAGACTGGGGTACCCATGTGCTGCCAGCTGGTCAACACAAAGCAGGGCATGGCCACGGTCAGGCCTTCCAGCTCCTTCTTGAGGATGTGGGAGAGAGGCACCTAGAGACAGAGGCAGGGCGATCTCTCTCCAGGTGGGAACATGGAAGCAGCACCTTTGGGGAGCAGTCCACCACCATCTTCCTACCTTGTGACCTGAGAGAGGAATGAGGGAGCTGTGCAGAAAGGAGAAGGAGGGAGGGAGAGGAGGATGAGGAAGGAAGAAGAGGAGGCAGAGAAAAGAAAAAGGGAAATAACTGGGAAAGGAAGAGAGAAAAAAGAGGATTTTTAAGATCTGATTGCCCATGTGCAACACTCTTGTATCCCAATAAGTCCAACCTTCAGCTGAAGCTATAAAACATCCCAACTAAGTTCTCTCCTTGGAGAGCTGTTGGGATCAGCCAGCAGGCCCTAACGCAGAATGACCATGGCACCAGTTTCCTGGAAGGGTCCAGGCAGGAAGGGCTGAGAGCAGCCTTTTCCTATGGGACCATAATACAAATTGCAGAGGTCATTTAAAATCTCCCAACAGCAACATTAAAAAATGAAGAAGAAGGAAAAAAAGAAAAAAGGAGGGTAGCATTAACTTTAAACCAATAGGGCAAAAGTATCACTTTATCATGTAATGAATTTAAGCATTGTTAATGAAATACTTTATTCCATTTCTCACACGAATCCCAGGGCTCTGAGGTCACATATAGTTCTTGGCTACTGTATTGGCAATATTGTTCTAGAATGAATCCGCACTCCTACCCCCTCTGATATTAGGCCGCTGTACATTCGTTTCACTTATTCTTGAACTTCTTAGGAATGTAATTCGACAGTACATTCCTCCCGTGTGCTCTCAGTGCGATAGGGCGGAAGCCCAACGTGTTCATCGAGAGGTGTGTTCCTCGTCGTCTTTGCTGGGAGGCGTTGACGATAGTTTCTGTGGAGGCTGGAGACACAATTTGCCAAAAAGCCAACCTGCCATCTCCATCATTCCAGCTGTGTTGAGGGCCCCATGAAAGGTTACCCTGGCTGCTCAATTACAGGGGATCCCTGTGGGCCTCCCTGTCCTCTCAGACACGTGTAGTTATTACAAGTTGCCAGTAGGTGGCAGGAGAACTTCTTGAGGAAGGGAACCTAATTGGCAGAAGTGCCGGTGTGTTTCAGTTGTCAGTTTCGGTTAAGTTTCGGTTAAGTTGCCGGTCCGTGCATGTTGGTGTCGAAGGGCAGGGCCTGAGGATGTCCACGTCTGACACTGGGCAGCAGCAGGTGGCCAGAGCTAGGTCAGGGGTGCCAGCCAGCCCAGCAAATGCTTGGGACCTGGGCGTTTCTCTCATCCAGCAGAAACTCATTCTTGAATGGTGTGGCATGAGGGAGGGGCGGCCAGGCTGGGACCTGTGGATAAGCCAGGGTGAAGGTGGCGGCATTTGGGTGGGTCACTCTGGCAGACGGGCCACAAGAGTGGCTACTAGACTGTTGGGGGACCCACGTCCCAGGGAGCTCTGGGAGGATTTCCACCCTCCGCGCCCCAGACGTGAGTCTATCTTGTTGGGGTTCTGTTCCGCGGGTAGGTGACCCTCCTCTCTCAGCAGGAAGGCAGGCATCCTCACGACTCGCTCGGGGCCCCCTCTGGGAGCCAACGCGGCGTTGCTCCAGGTCAGCTACGCGCTGGGCTCTCCTGCTGGTCCGCAGCCCTGCTCTCGGCCTCCAGCGCGCTCTGTCCCGGCGCCGCCCTGCACGGACCCAGCGGGGCTCCCCCGCTTCTAGCTGGTTCTTCCCGTGGAAGCCCCAGCAGGACGTTGGGGGCTGGTGGAAGTGAAGCAGGGCTTTTGTTCCCTCAGCTTTCTCTCTGGGGGGATCCCCTGGCCTGAGTGACCGAAGGCCACAGTCCCCTCCACCACGGTTCCCACTGCCTTAGTTTCCTGTGGTTTCTGTTAAGAAATCACCACGAATTGGATGGCTTGCAACAACACCAATTTGTTACCTTCCAGTTCCGGAGGTCAGAAGTCTGAAATGAGTCTTCGGGGACAAAAATCAAAGTGTCGGCAGGGCTGCGTTCCTTCTGGGGCTCTTGCGGAAACTCGTTCTGTGCCTCTCTGGTCTTCCGAGGCCACCTGCATTCTGGGGCGCAGGCTGCGCGACTCTTCGTCTGCTCCAGACAACAACAGTCCTCCAGTTCCCCTGCTTCTCCCTCCTTCGGACCCTGGTGATTGCACTGGGACCGCCACATAATCCAGGGTCATCTTCCCATGGCAAGATCACACTGGCAAAGTCCCTTCTGCCATGGAAGGCAAGACATTTCGAGGTTCAGGGATGAGGATGTGGATGTCTTTGGAGAGCCACCAATCTGCTGACCACACTATTTCAGAGTTCTGCTAACCACATCCTTCCCTTTTCCCCAGGGGTAAAAATGCCCCTGGCTGTCACTAGTTAGGGGAATGATGATGCTACTATGGTTTTTCTATATTCTGTCTTCATCTTTGCATAGTCCCCTATACACACTTTCCTCAAATTACCAAAAATGGGGGTGCTATTGGATTCCTATTTACCCTTGGTTCACACACTGGCACAGATCAATTTTTCCAACAGTCTTTGAAGTGGATTTTTCACTCTCTCTGTCCCCCACCCCATTTTTACTTTGAGGAATTCGAGAGCTAGAGAGGTTCAGTGACTCATCCAAGGTTACCTGGCATGGTCCTAGCAGAATGAGGATTGCAGCCAGAATTCACTCTCTGACCCCAGGCAGAGCTCTTGTCCTGCTGCCACCACCCCGGGTAGCCTGGCCTGGAGTAGTCCCATCCATTAGGCACTCCTTGGATGGGTGGTGATGCTGTAGTGGTTTTCAGGTGACTGTTCCTCAATGGTCCTCTTGGCTGCCCTCTTGCATCTGACATAGGGGCCATGGCTGCCATCAGTTTGGTTGTCCCATTAAAGCTGACCATGATTGTTATCCATTTGTCATAGTGGTTCCTCAGAGTTCTCAGAGATCATCTCAGTGACATTTGCTACCTCAAGGGCCACACCTGAGGTCAGCATAGAATAAAAGTTAAGAGCAAGGGCTCTGAAACTGGACAGGCTTGGATTCCTAACCTAGTTTGGCTGCTGACCAGCTGTGTGATGTTGTGCACATTACTTAACCTCTCTGAGCTGTGCTCTCTCATTTGTACCACAGAGGTTATGAAGACTGTTACCTAATTGGGTGGCTTGGAGGATTAAATTGGTTGATGTATACACCACCTTAGGAAGGCTGACCATGAGTGCTCAGCACATGCCAGCAACATTTTTGATTTGATCCCAGTGCATGCTCTCACCTGGCCACACCCCAAAGTCCTAGCCTCTTGTTCACCTTCTGCAGCCCTGGGCTCCAGTGCCCTCTGATTTCTGGAGGAACCCCCACCCCAGCTCTGGGTGAGAGTGATTTTCACAGCCTTCTTACAGCTCCTGTCATGATGGGAGTGAAGGATTCGTAGCCTCTGGGAGCCTGAGGCCTGTTTTTTGCCAATGCGAACAGGTGAGACTTTCTGTGGATGTCCCTTTTTTTTGTAATGAATATCACAAATGGCCAACACCAGTCTTCAGTTCCCTCACAGCTACTTTTCAGGACCCCTTTGGGGACTTCTAAGCAAGAAAAGTGACACCAATCTTAAAACTGTGTATTCATCCTGCTGACGATTTTGCATTTGTCTTTTTAGAAATGCCTTTTCTTTTTCCAGGACTTGCCTGTCTGGCTGGCCCCGAAGGGCTGTCATGGCCTCAAGTTTAGATCTGAGGAAGGAAAGTGAAAGGCGTTCTCTGACCCACCGGAGGGGAGGCTTGGCAGTGGGATAGCAGCAGCAAAGAGGCATCTTCTGATTCATGAAGCAGTCAGCTGTCTCGCCAAATGCTCCTTCCCCTCTATGCCTTGTTCTGGTTAATTTAAGAACAGCTGCCCTCAGTGGGAAGAGTCTCCGGCAGTGTGCAGAAGCCAGCTTCCCAGGAGAGCTGCTGGGATAGAGCAGCGGTTAGTGGGGGAGCAGAGGTGGGGATTCTGGATGAGGCTTCTTGCAATGTTTCCTCCTCTTCATGAGGAGCCTCCATGGTGTGGTGTGAGTAATTGAACTTGGTTATTTCTGGGGAAAGTTAAAAGCAGCTTGAGCCCTGGCTGATGTGGCTCAGTGGATTCAGTGCTGGCTTGCGAACCAAAGGGTTGCCAGTTCGATTCCTAGTCAGGGCACATATCTGAGTTGAGGCCTGGTCCCCGGTTGGGGGTGCATGAGAGGCAACAACACATTGATGTTTCTCTCCCTCTCTTGTTTCTCTCCCGTCCTCTCTCTCTAAAAATAAATAAAATATATATTTTAAAAAGCAGCTTGAGAAACAATAACTATGGTGGAAGGAACCTTGTGACAAAGAAAATGAATAGTGACCAAAACCATTTGCTTTTATCCCTGGGCACACAGGTGTCCGCTTGCCACTTTCCCTAACAGTTAGAGGGGTGTATATGTCTGAGCTGTGACTGGTAGGATTGGGGCGCAGTGACGAGTGGCACTTCTGGGCTTGGCCCCTTGCATAGTCACCTTCCTCCTGCTGACTGATGATGCCCGAGAGTCACTACTGTCAGAAGTTGTGATGACATGAGATCCCAGCACAGAAGGAGTCTGGACCCATGGAGGATGATTCATTAAGCTGTAACATGAGTCAGGAACAAGCCTGTACTGTTTCTAAAAAATATAGTCTTTTTGAATCTTTGGAGAAGTTTTTATAATAGTTGGCTCAGCCTGATGAACACAGGTGCTCATGGTCAGCAAGTCCAAGTCTTTTATTTGAAGATGTCAGGGAATAGACTGAGAATGACCCTGCTGTCAGGGACTGGAGTCCAGCAGCAAGAAGAGTTTACTTGGGTGGGTGACACATCTGCCTGGCTGAGGGGCACGCACAGGATGCAGGGGCTGCCCCAGGGTCAGACGCACCACAACTCAGAAAGACCATGGTCACAGTCATGTTCAAGGGGGAAGATGCTTCCCTTTCATGAGATTAGACTGTGATGACCCTGGAGCCATGAACTTCCTCTGGAGTCAGAGGGACTTGCTTTTGGGTAATTGGGTACAAAACCAGATGTAGCCTTGGCAGATGGAGGGAGTGACTCGAAGTGCAGAACCTTGCTGTCTTGCTGCAGCTTACAAGAATCCACTTTGCACTCGTTGGAACCACTTAGGAAATATTTGACTTCCTTTTTGACTTCCTTTTGAGGCCATGAGGCATTCCCTCTTGCTTGTTATGGCCTGAACTCCAGGGCTGCTCTGGGGTGGGGCCCTGGAATGCTTCCCTCTGCCCTTCCACTCAAACCTGTCTCCCCATCACTTTTTGGTGGCTGTGATCTGGCTGAGAAGGCCCGAGGGCCTCCCCTGATGAACTCAAGCCCCCTGCCCTCCTAGTAAGCAGAACTCTCATGAAACTGAGTGGGCAGGCAGCTACCCTGAGGTCCTCGGGGAAAGGTGGGGGAGGAGGGAGATGAAGCCCCATGGCCAAGGTCCGTGGCAGAGCAGAGCAGGTCCTATTATTCCTGGTGCCTTCTTACCAGGCCACCTCCCCACATGCGTGAGTGAGTCATTTACTGAAAGGACTTGGAGCCAACAGATCTTGGTTGGGATCTCACAGAGCTGCCCCCTAGGCGATCCCCTGGCTTTCTTCACTTGAATGTGGGGACCCTTGCTGTCCTCTCACTGACCTGAGGGGTCTGGAGTGGGACTTCAGCAGGTAGGTAAGCCATTGGCAGTGGGGAATTGATGAATGGGGTCCTTTGTTTCTCTGTTCATATTAGAGTAGGCACTATTAAAAGCCCACTCTGTTCTAGGTGCTCAGGCTCTGAGTGTATGGAGGCGAATGAGAGGCAGATGGTTTCGTGACTGTGCTGGAGCTCATAACCCAGCAGGCAGCTTGTTCAGACTAATGCCCCGGCGTGGAGGAGAAGGGGCCTCTTCTTGCCGAAGCAGACTCATGGAGAGGTTAGGGAGAATGGGAACTCCAGGCCGCTGGTGACATTTGAATGATCAGTAGCTTAGTTTCAGACAGGTGGTAAACTTCGGAGACAGAATGCAAACACTGATCAGTGAGAAAGTGGGGGCCTGGCGTCAGAGGATGTCACTGAGGAAGAGGGAGGGAGGGCTGGCCATGGAAGTAACATTTGGGTGCAGCAAGTACACACTTGTTCCCAGCCAGGAAAGTGAGAAGGACGAAGGCTTGTGTTTGTGTGTGTGTGTGTGTGTGTGTGTGAGCAGTGATAAGTAGAGGGATGAATCCTTTGAAAGCAGTGGACTCTCCCAGAAGCATGTACCAGCTGCTGTCCCCTCACAGCGTGAGGTGGGGACCCTTGTTACCCCAGCTTTCAGATATAATGGGAACATTGAGGCTCTCATTGATTAGGACAATTAAGTTAATGACTATAATGAACAGTGAATTGTACAAACACACTGGCCCTTCCAACTGATTGGTTTGCCTTGTTAGTAGGGGAATAGGCAGTTGCCTTAGTAATACCAAGTATTATTTGCCCATCACATGGGTGTGGAAAATGAGGCTCAAAGGGTTAAAGTAAGAGTATAAATATGTGTCTGATGATTTATTCCTGACTATGAGAGACAAAGTGTTGAAAGAAAGGGAGATTTATCATGGTTTAAATCCCTCTCCTGCACTTCCTCTCTTTAGGCATTTACCATTAAAAAATGAGAGAAAAAAGGGGAAAGGATAGAGAAACATCCATTTGTTGTTCCACTTATTTATGTATTCGTTGGTTGCTTCTTGTATGTGCCCTGACAGGGGATCAGATCCATAACCTTGGTGTATCAGAACGATGCTCTAACCAGCTGAGAGCTACCTGGCCAGGGCCCTGTCTTGTTTCTCTGTTTTAGGAAATTGTTGGACAGTAAGTATCTCCTGTGCTAGTAGCGGCTCTAGGACTGGCCCCCAGAAATATTCTCCAACTCAACATCTGGCTCAGCTGCTTCCTTGGGGGCCCAACCCCTATTGTTAAGTGAAGTTGCCAGGTATGCATACCCCCACCAAAGATGTCCACGTCCCAATCCCCAGAACCTGTGACTATGTGAGGTTACATGGCAAAGGGGAATTAAGTTTACAGATGGAATTAAGTTTGCCAATCAGCTGACTTTCACATAGGGAGATTTTCCTGGATTATCTAAGTATGCCCAATATAATCATGAGGGTCTTTAAAGTGAAAGAGGGAGGGGAGAAATGGAGAGATGGCAGTGTGAGAAGAATTGGCCTGATGTCGGCAGCTTTGAAGACAGAGAAAGGGGCCACAAGCCAAGGAATGGGGATGTCCCTGTAATTTGGAAAAGGCAAGGAAATGGATTCATCACTAGAATTTCCTGGAAGGAACCCAGCGCTGCCAACATAGTGATTTGAGGTCACTGAGACCCATTTTGTGTTGTTGTAAGCCACTAAGTTTGTGTGAATGTGTTAGAGTAGCCACAGAGAACCAATGCAGTACAGCAGTGTACACAGAGGTTACGGTCCATTTTAAGAATACAAGGATAGATTTCAGATGGAGAGAAACATCACTGAACTCCAGACAGCTCAGCTCCCACTTCAGCTACAGCTTTTGGAGATCAGAAATATCCAGGGCCAAATCAGGGCCAACAGTGTGGCCTGAGCTGCACTCCCCTGATGAATATCTTGTCTGGGTCTATTTCCTGCAGGGACCATATAACCAGGATGCTTCAGTTCACTTGACATCTTTGTCTCTCATCCTTACTTTATTTTTATCTTCATTCTTATTCTTCTATTTCTCAGTTGTCTCCCATAAACTATTTTACCCTTTTGGTATAAGATTCCTGACTTTCAAACTCTTCAAGATGACACTATCTGGGGAATCCATATATTTTTGCCCACACTGCCAAGAATTGGAATAGCAAAGCCAATGACATTCTACAGGGAGGACCCATACCCTTAGGATGAAGAGGTATAGGTAACTCTAGTCTTGGTAAGTTAGGGGTAACCTGTTGGTAACGCTACCTTTCAGCTGCAATTCCAGGTGGTCCCTTGATATTGTGAAAAATACTTCCTGATCATCTTTGGCACCACCCAGAATATTTGAAATAAAGACAACAGAAGCAGAACCACTTGGTATTTTTCAGTAAGTTCCACTGCTTTCTGGGCATAATAAGTTATTAGGAAGAGTGCTGTTAGGCCTGTATCCCCAGCTTCACATTTTGTGGGGCTTCCTTTTGCAGCTTGCCACAGAAAAACAAAATTTCATTGTAACAGTCAAATTTATCAATTAGAAATTTTCCCACTGAAACTGAGATAGTTCTGTAAGTAAATGTCAAACAGAGAACTACGCCTAATTAGAATCATCACAATATTGCCTAACTTGTTTTTCTCTCTTGTACTGTATTATTCCAATCAATTTTATTCTTTTTTTAAATGGCCAATTTAAAAATACATTCATTTGAAAGGTACACAAGGATTAGCTTTCAATTTTCAATTTCAGCCTCCACTTACATTAATGGAGCTTCTTTTACTGGTGAGTTTTTACTTTTTAATCCCTGCAATCTTCGGCAGCTGCATTAAAATCTATTTGGAGAAGCAACATCCATCCTGGTTTCCAGTAAAGAAAAAGTAAAATTACTAAATAAAACAACTATTTAGAGAGACACATGAAGGAAGAAAACAGCAAAGAATGAGTTGGCTTATCACCTGCTCATTATCAGTACGGATTTACTGGGTCATAGGCCTGTGTTTCCTACAGAAACAAATCCATCCAATAAATGGTTTAAACTAATAAAACCCGAAACCACATATCAGCCTTTCATTGTAGTGAGGGTCCAATTCATAATAGCATTTCATATCAGATAATTCTGAAGGTTCTTTTTTTCTTCTGTAGAACCATTTGTTAGCCGAGACATTGTAGCCATGAAAGAGCACAGAATCACAGAATTTGTACATCTTTCAGGAATGAACTTCTTGGCAATCAGCTTACAATGGAAGAAAGAGCATGTTTAAAATGAAAGCATTCCTTTAAACACATTAATTCCAATTTAATTATTTAAACTGCATGTCCAATCATGACATCAGGCTGTGGGACAGACATGACATCTCAACACAGGTTTGCGTGAACAGTGATGCTGACAGTGCCGCTTGATGAGGGACAACCGCACGCACCCGGTTGCTTTTCAAGAAATTCGCGGTTGACTCGTTGACCCAGTGAGAGCTGCCCTGCCTTCGTCCCTGGGGTCTGGTCAAACTGGGTCTGAACAGAGCCACTGCAGGGGAGGGGAGAGCTGGTGCTTTCTTTCCAGGCAATTTCCAGTCTGTGCTGAACCAGGTCTTATACTACTAAGTCTGGACCTAGAGATTTCATACATTATCCATATGTTTTCTGTTGTGAATTTTCAGCTTTAACATTCTTAGATCAAATTTAAGTCTTAACTCTTCCCAATGCAGATCAACATTTTGGTTAAATGAACGTTTGCATTTGTATTATCTTTTTTTTTAAAACGTTTTTATTATTTTTAGTGAGAGGGGAAGGGAGAGAGGGAGAGAGACATCAATGTATGGTTGCCTTTCACCTGCCTCCAGCGATGGACCTGGCTGGAGACCTGGCTGCAAACTCATTATGTGCCCTGACTAAGGAATTGAACCAGTGACTTTTGGGTTCGCAGGTCGGCGCCTTATCCTGTGCCACCAGCCAGGGCTGTATTATCTTGACTACATAAATGCTGCTCACTGCTCAGCCAATGCTGGGTATGCATGATGCTTCCTTTCATGTCCTCATTTGGGGTTTTGCTTTTCACTGTATTTCATTCGGCCTTACCTTGTCTCCATGTACTGATGTACTGAGGATGTACTGATGTACTGATGACTGCCCTATTCTGATCTCTAGTCCAGACCTCTTCCTTGAACTGCAGGCCTCTGTATCCAATCACCTTCTCAAAATCTCCTCTTGGATGTCCAACAGACTCAAACGTAATGTCTAAAACACAGTTTCTTATGTTACCTTCCCCACCCCTAATATTCACCAGCTCTGTTCACTATGTCAGTTACCAGCCATTCATTCCATCCTTCCAATTGCTTAGGGTAAGAGCCGTGGGGGCTTTCTGATGTTCTACATACAACCTCAGCAAATTCTGTTACCTCTATTGGCAAAATACGGACCTGTCCAGTAAGTATCCAGTCATGTATTATGGAAAACAAAGACATTTATTGAAGAAGATAACAAGAAACATTGTACACAGGACAATGACACCTCAGTCCCCTTCAAAGTAAGCACCTTGGAATGTTACACAGTTTTCCAAGTGTCTCCTCCACTCTTCAATTACTGCATCATCTTTTGTTGGGAATTGTTCTCAGCTGCCTCATTGTATTTTCCTGAATCTCATGGATGGTCTGAAGTTTCTTCCCGTTTGAAGGTGATTTTAGTTTTGGGAAAAGCCAGAAGATGCAGGGTGCCAAATCTAGGCTGTAAGGGGGCTGAGTCACCTGGTTGATTTGATGTTTCCTCAAAAACACTTTGGAGGGGGACACAGGAGAGCAAAAGGGGATGGATGTAATACAACAACAATAAAATTAAAAAAGAAAAAAACACTTTGCATGAGATGTGATGAACGAATGGGCATGTTGTTGTGATGAAGCTGCCAATCACCAGTTGCCCACAGCTGTGCCATTTTCATCATATTGCATCTCTGAAGTGGTGAAGAACATTGAGGTAGTACTTCTTATTAAGTGTTTGGCCTGGAGTGGTGTACTACTCATGATGGACAACACCTTCCCAATCAGCAAACACAATCAAGGTGGCCTTGATCTTGCTGCAACTTTGCCTCACCTTTGGGTGTGGAGAACCAGGCGACTTCCATGGGGAAGACTGGCCCTTTGTTCCCAGATCATGGCTATAGACCCACAATTCATTTCCTGTTATGATCTTCTTGAGGAAATATGGCTCATTGGTAGCAGTTTGAATCTAGTCATTAGCAACTGCAGCATGATGTTCTTTCTGCTCTAGTAGTAGAAGCTGCGTAAGAACTTTGCCATGACATGTTTCATGCCAAGATCTTGCATCAAAACCTCAGACACAGTTTTTGGAATCCCCAGATCAGCTTTTAGTTTTCGCACTGTCAGTCATTGATCTTTGTTGCCTGCAGCCCATACACGTTCAACATTCTCAGGTGTTCTGCTTGTTGCAGGCCTTCCAGAATGTGGATCACTTTCAATGGATCCTCAACCATGTTTGAAGCATTTGGACCACGCTTTTATTTGTGCTGCCCTCATTGCATCGTCCCTGAAAGCCCTCTGAATCATCCATATGGTTTCTGCGGAGGATAGATTAAGCTTAATGCAAAATTTGATGCAGATTCATTGCTCTACTTGCTCAGTCATTTTGAATGTGACAGCCACGCCGTACACAGGCTCACTCAACAGCATCGACCTACCCCACTGAACAGTGAAGTCATCATTGTTCACATATGTGCATTCCAGTGCACTTTCCTTGGCCGCCAGGTTATATCAATATTGTGAGAACCATTTCCATCATATTAACAATAGCTGGACATTTTCCGGACAGACCTTGTATACCCAGAACCTGTTTCTCACCGCCTTACTCTGCCACCGCCATCATTCTGCTCCCATTAGCTCCCACCCAGATGTTTATAACATGCTCCATAATTGGCTTCCCTACTTCAACCATTGTTCCCCAATAGTTTATTTCAACACAGCACCTGTCCTTTAAAAGGTAAATTAGCTCATGTTGCTCCTCTGCTCAGAACCCTGCCATGTGAATCTCTGTCCCGGGTTCAGTTCATTCCAGCCTCATAAGTCTGATCGGTGGTCCTTAGACATACTGGGGGTGCTCTCTCCACAGAGACTTTGCACTAACTTTGCTTCTGCTTCCCCCAGATAGCCACATGGTTTCCTCCCCCATATTTTTCTGGTCTGCTACCTGCAGGTCAGGGCTTCCTGACTGTTCCGTGCAAAGCTGGCTCCACAGCTGCACCCGGGCACACCCATTTCCTCCTCACTTCACTCTGAAGCACTGTCCCCATTTGAGGCCAAATGGCAGATCTTGTGTATCTGTGGCTTAACCCCACCTAGCCCAGGTGGCTTCTTTGTCATTTTCTTTGTGAATTTATACTTGTTTTATTTCAGTGTTATTGTTCTAAGGATCTACTTCTCCCTGAGCCTGTGGAGATTGCTTTGAACCAGGTGGATCAAATGCTAGGCAGCTGTGTGAGGAGAGAACTTGGGGCTCAGGGGAGATGGAAGCTGGAGCCCTGGAAACCACAGACAAAAGCCCGAAGAATGCAACACAAACAATGCCCCCTGCCAACAAGGCCATGGCCAGAGAGACCAGCTGAGTCCCCGGCCCCAGTTCTCTCCGGAGGCTCCTGGGGCACAGCGAGAATGGCTTGGCAACACAACCAGGACTGATGTCTCCTAGCCCAGCTGTCTCTGAGTCCACACCACTGCCTGCCCCTGCCAGGCACCTGTCTCCAAATCCAGCCAGTTCCTTCCTCCAGGGCTGAAGTGGTGGCCAAAGCATGGGCTCAGGGGGTGAGACAGGTCTGAGTTTCAGGCTTGGTTTTGCTACCTGTAGATGTGTGATCTTGGCCTTCATCTCCCCAGGCTACAGTCTGCTTGTCTGCAAAACAGAGATAACAATGCTTGCTACAGATGGGGTGAGGATCCAAGGAGGTCATGTATGAGCACTGCGTGTGACACGTGACAGCTGCTCTGTTCTCCAGCTGTCGGTGCTGCTCTTCTGTGGGTGAGGGTGAACCTGGAGGGCCATACCTCCATAGATGTTGGGTTTGATTAAAATTCATGCTATTATCCACCGTTGTTTTCATTCTTTTCAGCAGCCTGAGTCCAGGTCTTCATGGCGTTTTAACGACGGGCTGCTAACATGGCTCCTGCCAGTGGTTGAGAGGAGCTCCCCATCTCTGGAAGTGTTCAAGAAGTTCTCCAATGAATTCTTGCTGCACTTCATGCTCTGGATTGGAGGAGCGGGGGCCAGGGTGATCAGCCTGGAGGCCCCCCATCAGCTACCGAGGGAAGGTTTTCATTCTGTGAAACAGTGAACCCGGGACTCCACGTGTGAGCGTGCTGCCTGGCAATTAAAATCGGGAGAGTTTAATCTGAAGAGAGTTCCAGCTCTGTTGTTTGCCCTTTTAATCTTGTCTGTTGCCATGGGAACGGCAAGTGATTGCAATCACCACTGTTTGTATTGTAAGCTTGCTTCCATCAATGCGGCTTTCAAAAAATAAGAAATACGAATCTTGACTTTGGCATGCCACTCATTACTATTCAGAACAAACCCCGGAGAAGTTCTGTCTACCGCTTCCTTCCCAGAACACAGGCTCTGGTTTGGAAATTCCCACCAGCCCAGCTTCAGGCCCATGGCCTGTGGCCTGCGGCCTGTGTCTTTTGCCCTCCCTGGTGCCTCTGTAGAGGGTATGCTCAGAGCATTACCTGCTGCCTGCCTGGTGAGAAACTGCACCCCACCCCACCTGCTACCCCTCTCTGCCGCCATTCCCTGTAGCATTCCATTTCAAGCTCGTTATTTTTATGTTAATGGCTCATAATCATTTTCTGAAGATGAGGGGCCAGAGATGCTGATGGGGTCAGTGTCCTTGCAAAGTGGTAGGTTGGGGAGAGCAGCTCCTGTGCACCAGCATCTGAGCCGTCTGACCATTTTGCCTGGTGCCTATGGGACCGGGCGGGACCCAACTTGTCCGCCCTGATCCTCAGCTCTCTCTGGCTGGACACCCAAATCCAGAGTCTGCTTGAAGGGCCAATCCCCCGGCTTTCCCAAATGCTTTTGAATAAATCCGAAATGCCTTTGCCTCCCCCTTAGCTTGCAGACTGGGTTATCAAGAGAATGTGAAAATGTTGGCCCAATGCCCGGATATAATTGATTATAGCATTTCTCTTTGAGTAGGAAAAGACTCTGGAGAACATCTGATCTCACCCACTATGTAACAACTCAGAATAAACTCCTGAGTGAGGTGGTGGCTCACCAGAGGTCATATAACGAGAGACTGTCTCCCAGCCCCTGTCTCTCTGGTTTGTGTAAATCCAATCTCACTTGGGAGATACGCTCCAGGGCACTTTATTCCATAAACTCTGCAAAATTAAAACTACTTTGTATTTGAAGTACATACATACTTTAGACTACTTTCCTTCATCTAAGAGGCAAGCTGATATACAATGTTTTAAAAAATAAGTTCAATTGTAGAAATTGGACTATATTCTCAAGTCAGCCCCTCAGGCCAGGAGAAGAAGTAGGCCCTCATTGATTTCAGAATCAGTCTTGACCTCCAGGTTATGATTCCAGGGTTTGTCTAGCTCTGTGACGCTGGGGGATCCACTTCATTTCCTGGGCCCTCAGCATCTTCTTCAATAAAACAGACAGAATGGAGCTTGCCTCATCTACCTCACATCATTTATGAGATTATAGATATGGATGCCTTTTACAGAGTGTAAAAGTTGTACATGATTAACTAAAGGCCATTGCTGTTACAGATTCTTCAAGTTTGGTCTTCTGGCTCCAGACAGGATTAGAATTCCTCTTCTAGACCAAATGTCTGCATGATGGAGCTAAGTTTCTACTCTTTATTTGGATGAAAATATTTCCTCTTTGATATTTTGACATTGCATTGATCTAAGATTCTCCAGTTTAGAGTATCAACCAATCAAGTATGAAAAGTATCCAGCATTCAAGCCCCAGCCTGTGGCTCAACAGATGAACCAGGGATTCAGTCATTCCTGTAAGTTCTGGTCCCTCCCTGTTTGGCAGGCCCCATGATGGGCCTAGGGGTTCAAATGTAAGGAAATGAAAATGGCTCCAGCCTTGTAAAGTCTCCATGAATTCTCTGACTTTTGCATCAGCTCCTTGGTAGGACACGGCATTTGGGGCACCTATTTGAACACCAAAAGCCTCAGAAATAGAGCTGGAGTCTTATCTTAAAAAAATCCCAAAACCCTGCATTTTTAGTTTAAAGTCAACTTTGATTCCTCTAGTGGGGGAGGTGAGAAGGAGATAAGCAATGCAGCTCCCTACTGGTCCCAGCCTCAGCCTGGATTCCGTGCCAGGGGGTCAGACCCACCTAGAGACAAGGGCACGGGCTTTCCAGGTCCCAGCGCTGGTCACACACGGCTTGTGGGCTGCACAACTCTCAAAGTGAGATGACTGCCGTCTGGCAATTCTTTAGAGCAAAACTTTCTCTGTGTAGGGCCAGAAAGCATGTATTTATGCTGTGTGGATCACGTGGTCTCTGTACTCAACTCTGCTGTCCTGGTGTGAACAGAGCCACAGACAACGTGCAAATGAACGGACATGGCCGTGCTCCAATAAAACTTCATTTACAAAGACAGGTGGCTCTGGAGAATGGGGCGCTGTGAGCTGTTATACCAATATTCACAGCACAGGCTTTGAAGGGGATTGAGAAGGTACAAACAGCCCCCATGTCTTCATCAACTAAATAGGAGAAACTCTAGCACTAGCTTCTGGAAAGCTTGAGGTTTGGCTGGGTCCTGCCTTTGGGGTGGGCTCCACTGCTGTGCATAAACCGGGGTGGGTACCACATTTCCCTCTGAGGGTCAGGCACATAGTAGGTAAGCTGAGCTGTAGGAGACATGGCCTCCCACAGCAGCCTTTGGCATCCTGAGCCAGAAAATGAGGGGGACAGACAGGATAATCTAAGGAGCCCCAGCTTCGACCAGCCAGGCACCTGAGGCAGAGCAGGTGTCCTGAGAGCGCTGGGCAGAAGGTGCTGCCATGGTCCCAGGGGAAGGGCCGGACTGCTGGCTTCAGTCTCTCTCCATGAGGCCATGTGGGGTCCTCCTCACTGCAAATCTCAGAGTTATATATGTGACTAGAAGAAGGCCAGGAGACAATTCGCTGTCAAAATGACCAAGTTCACTCTGGGCATATCGATGGAAAAAAAAAAAGCTATTTTCTAGTATCTAAAGCTCATTAAAAAAGCAATTTTGCAATCAATTACAATGCAATTTAGCCACTAACTGTTTAATTATATAAGAAAAAGATGAAGGGGCATCAGCAGTGAATTTGTTCTTCCTGTCCTCCTATTTCTGAGCCAGCTTGAAAGAGCCCGTCTCTGAAGACTATTGGAGCAGGATAAGTGGCCGGCATGGCCCGATTACATTACAAGTTAAACTTTCCAAGTCAATATATCACCGTAGCCTGCGGAGGTCGTGTGGCTCGGAGTGCACCGGAGTGGGAGAGATTCATTTTCCTGCAAGAGCTTGGACCTTTCTTACTCTGTCATGCGCTATAAAAGTTGTATCATTCAATGTGGATTTTATTAAGGGAAGATTATTTCTATAAATTATTTTTTAATGCTGTGGAAGAATTTGCCTTCTGGAACCATCTCAGTAAAAGAATTGAGGAATAAAAAGAGATTCGGGTCTACAGAGTGCTGGGAAATCAGGACCTGGAAGAGAGAATGGAGGAGAAGGCTGAGTGGGGAGGGAGGGCAGGGCACCTGTAGCCACACAGTGAGGAAGATCACCGATGTGTTCCAGACGCAGAGGTGGAGGGGACAGGCTTCCCTCTGGGACCCTGTCCACTGTTCTTCTGCCTTGGCTCCTATCACCAGTGAAGAACATGATGAATCCAAGGCAAAGACATTGGCCCTGTCCTGTGTCCCATCTGAATACCTCCTCCTCCTCAGGCTCATTCTGACTCTCAGAGCACATCTTCTTTTCTTTGCTATCGGCCTGTGTGCCACTCCCCTGTCCTCCTGGTAAATGCTTTTCAGTCCACATATTCCAGCCACCAGAGCCATGCACTCAACCCTTTTCACCCACTTGGCTCCCTTCTTGGCCTGTGGGAAGGGGTATTGGCTTCGGAGAACGCAGATATCTGGGTCTTTGGAAACATTCAAGGGATGCTTATTTTATTATTATTATTTTAAAACATCAATGTGTGGTTGCCCCTCGTATGTGCCCACCCAGGGATCCAGCCCACAACCCAGACATGTGCCCCGACTGGGAATCAGACCAGCAACCCTCCAGTTTGCAGGTCAGCACTCAATCCTCTGAGCTGCACCAGCCAGGGCTTATTTTTGCTTTTCTTCTGCCTGTTTGGAGTCGTGAGGGTCAGGGCTATGCCTGTTGAGGGTCTTTTTGGGCATCGAGCGGCAGAATGTGCTGGCTGCAAAAGATAAATCACTAACATCAGTACTTTTGTTTCACAAAAATGTCTACATTAATGTTGTATGTGGGCTGGAAGCTGCATTCAAGTCCTGAACTGAAATGCTATGTTTCTGCCCTTGGCACATCATGATGTGGTTAAAGTCTGATGCCCACAGAGTTTGGCCATGGGTTATGTTCACAGAAATCTTTAAACTTCACATCAAGAAATCTGTTTCTTGTCTTCAGGCTGAGTTTCAACTGTGGCCTCATCGTGAGCCCTGATTCTGGCTATAGGCTGAGGACTGATCCCCGCTATAGTTTGAATGTTGACCCCATTTCCAGACTGAGCTCTTGCCCTGGCCCAAGACTGAGGTCCAAATGGTGGCTGCAGACTGAGCTTGGAGCTCCACACAGTCTTAGCTGGAGCCAAGCCTGGCCCCCTCATCTGTCACAGGGAAGACCCCCAAAGAGCACAGCCTTCCTCTCCCTGGGATATGACTTACATCCAGGTCCTGCACCCCTGAGGCTGGGAGACTCCCATAGGAGCAGGGAAGATGGTCCAAGTTTTTCAAATTGTAACACTACTGAAAATATGTGGAAGGAGGCCTGGACAGCATGAGGAAAGTGAGCATTTTACCCAGACATCAGCTGGGTTTGGCACCTGCTCAGCAACTGTGCCCATTGAAGGTGCCACAGCCTCCTCTAACATCCCCCTTGCTATAAATCAAATGTTTGCCCCCCACCGCAAAGTCAGTTGTTGATACCCTAATCCCTAATGTGATGGCATGAAGAGGTGGGAAGTAGTTGAAGGTAGATAAGGTCAGGTGGCTGGGACCCTCATGATGGAATTAATGTCCTTGTAGAAAGAGGAAGAGACTCTAGGTCTCCATTTCCACCACATGAGAACACAGCAGAAGGTGGCCATATGCAAACCATGCAGAGGTCTCTCACCAGAGACTGATCTACTGGCACCCAGGTCTTGGACATCTAGCCCCCAGAGCTGTGAGAAATAAATGTTTAAGCCACCTGGTCTCCACAGTATTTTACAACAGCAGCCCATGATCCCTGTCCTCCACCCCTTCTTGGTTCTGCAGGCTCTTCATTCAACTTAGCTCTTTAGGCACCATTTCTGGGAAGTGATAAAACAAGTGATGATGATGATGACCAGTATGCATATGGTGCTTATTATGTGCCAGGCTTTGTGATCGTGTTCTGTCCACATTATTTTATAGAACCCCCCACCCCCGCCCCCAACAACCCTGTAAGGTCAATATTCTTATTTGTCCAATGTCTCAGGCAAGACACAATCTCAGGCCTTTCTGGCTTCATAGAGGATGCTTGTAAAATCCTCATGCTTCTAAAGAATGCCTTTAAGCAGAGAACGACAGGTCATATTTGCACAGGTAGATCATTTGGATTGCTGAGGTCATGGGGGTAGATTAGAGAGAGAAAAAATGGGGGTCTGGACATGGGGCTCAGGGTGGGGAGGCTGCTGCGGAGTCCAGACCTCTGTAAACATAGCAGTGAATTCTCTGCAGGTGGAAGCAAAGGAACTGCCACCTCTGGTTCTGCCCTTTTAAACTTGTTCCAGGACGCGGCAGCTTCCAGTGGAAAGGCTGGGGGACCCAGGTGGTGGCCACAGCTTCAAGGCCCAGTGGCTGGACCTTGGATAGCTCATTGTTCTCAGCCAGGGTGCCTTCCCTGCCTACTTGGTCAGCCTTGATCACGGGGTTTCCACTTTATCTAATTCCCAATCAGCCTGGCTCTGGGCCATGCTGCACAGACAGAACACATAATTACGTATTGATTTCCTTCTAAAGACGCACGGCCTGGAGTTTGCGAGGCACTTTTGTGGCCCTGCATAAACACCATCTGAAGATAAAAGAGGGTTCGATCCGAGGGGGAGTCAGAACAGCCTGACTCCTGGGTGAGGGGGGAGGGCCTGTCATGACACAGGAATGGGAACTGCCATCACCTGGGCTTTGTGGCTGGAGGAGGCCCCACTACGGCCTCTATGGAATTCAGATGGGGCCGGAGGCTGAATGGGTGGATTGGCTGCTGTGGGGGAAACAGAAACCTGCTCTTGACCTCAATCATCGGTAAAGTGACTTGAGAATCGGTGTGTCGATTTGTCCATCTATGTAGCCCTCCTCCATCAGTGTAATTTTCTATGAATTCCCTCAGGTGATTAAGTTTCATGGTGCTTTGCCAGATGGCATATTCTCTCACTTTGCTGGTCCTCCAGGGACTGTCTGAAATACAGGCCAAGCACTCTTACCTCAAAATTATATTAAGGAGTTTAATTAACAGAAATGACTCCATAACCCATAGATCACACTCAAAGTGGGTGTGCTATATGCAGACACAGACAGGCTCCTGGCTGGCTCCCTTTGCCTCTGGGGGCAACTCCACAGCTATCAATCAAACCCTGACCTTCCCTCCTCCCTCAAGAAAAACTGGTGGGGAGGTGCGGCTGGAAACACTAAGTCTTGAGGTATCCCCCTGCCCCAGAACCCCTCCCCAGGGGCACTGGATTTGTTCCTCTGTGAAGTCCAATAGGAGCAAGTTCTCAGGGTCAGCTCTGGGTGTCCAGGAGGGTAGACAATGGCCAGCCTACCAACCTTCACACCCTTTGGCTATGGTCCATGGGCCACTTGGGTATGGTGGGCTGCCTGTCCTGCTCTCTCTCTAAGGGCCACATCAGTGGGCCTCTTCTGATTCACATGTGGGTGGGAAACACAGAGCACTCACTTGACCTGCGGGAGGCTTACCTGCTTCTTTTATTACCCCTTACCGGGCACCTCCTCCTTTTGTTCCTTTTGTCTTCAGAACATCACTGGTGGCTCTCTCTGGTGGTACTTTGCCTCTGGTGATGCCCCAGGGGCTTTTCCATTCATGCATTTCTGGTCCATGGCCCTGAAATAACAGCCCTTAATCTGATGGTTTTCAACCAGGAGTACGGGATCCCTAGGGGCAACTCAAACTCTACAGTGTGGTTCTGGTTGGACCAAAGATGGAGGGTGTGCTTAGTTGTCCTGCAATGTTCTCAGTAAGTTATGCCTTGTTCTGATGGACTTTGACTGTCCAGCCAGACATTCTTGGAGGGGCCAAACTTGTTCACACATATGGGAACCTATAACAAATACTTTCCAGCTCAGCTTTTAACCAATACTAAATAGTCTAGGAATGCAACTATGGTAGGAATCTAGGGAATTTTGTGTCTTGTGTTCTGAATGCTACCAATAGTTGTTTACCATTTTGGAAGTTATTAGTGATGGTAATGATGCTTGTAATATCTGAGTCACCAATATAACACCCCTGTATGACTCTGCATGTGCAGATCTGCATATAAATATAAGAGACTGATTAGTTTATTATGTTTTCTAGTGCAGTTATGCCCAAGCATTTACTTATGGAAATATGGATTGTGTTATTATACTTTATTTTCTTTCTCCACCTCCCTTATTTTATGGGTAGTGAATTATTATGTTTAAAAAAGTTTGAGTATAGGTTGGTTTTAGTTTCTATGCTTTCATTTTAAGGGTGGTAAAGGGTGTTATGGTACATTGTCATCTAAGTATTCATGTCCCTTTGTAATAGACATTGCCACCTCTCCCATTCACAGGTGAAATTGATTTCTTTACTTCCTTGAATCTGAGCTGGTCTTGTGACTTGCTTTGATCAATAGATTATGGCAAAGGGATATTATATGGCTTTCAAGGCTAGACCATAAAATGCTTTGCAGTTTCTGGTTTGTCTCTCTTAGAATACCACCCAGAGACTACCAAGCCAGAAAGCTGGTAGATCCTACAGAAGTATGGAGGAGAATGTAGAGCCCTAGCTGATGGCCAGATAAACCACAAGACATGTGAGCAAAGCCATCTCAGATATTATAGCCTGGTCAACCCATCAGCTAATGAGGGCTCATAAGTAGACCCAGTAGATTAACGTTCCAGCCAACCCACAAAAACATGAGAAATAAACATTATTGTGGGTGAAACTACTAAGATTTGGAATAGTGTGTTATGTATCAATAATTAACTGCTACACTGAATAAGGACTGAGAACCACTGGCCTAATCAAACCAACATGTACTGAGCACCTGCTGTATGCTGGACAGAGTGTGATGAGTCATGTTTCCGAGGCAAAGCCTGGCAGGCGTGGTTTATACAGTTTAGACCTACAGGGAGAAGGTGGGGGCCCTGTTGCCAGAACTGATAGCTCATAGTAAAGGCTGGGTTTGGGGATGAGACAGAATCCATGAACTAAGAAGCAAGATCAAGCCTGTACTAGCAGCATGAGAACTCATGGCTGGATGAGAATGGACCTCCTTTCATTAGACCTGACTCAAGTCAAAAAAGTGCATCAGAGTCTGGCCACCTTGAGCTGAGGAGGGGCGAGACAGAGACAGAATTCGTTCTTTGGAGGACCAAAGCACTGGCAAATTTACAGTGACTTCCCTTATGAAATTTAGAAAAACTTACAACTAGTGTAAGCAAGTCCGTCATAGTTTAGATTTCTCCCATAACCACCTTTAGTCTTTTTCAAAATAAATATAAGCTATAAAAAATATCCTTTGGGATTATTTCCAGTTTTGATCATTGTGGAATGGTTTCAATCAGAATATCTTTCTTATAGGTAAAAATTATAAATAGTTGTGAAAGGCAACTATTTGAAGACACTGTAGAGTGTCCCCAAATGAATAGATTATGGAGGGTATTGTACTCTTGAAAGAAAGTACATCTTATCTTATGCACTAGATAAGATGTTCATTTCTATGGCTTTCCCAGCTGACATTTTTCAGCATGGGCTGGCTAGGGCTTAGGCAGAGGGCCATGGTCATGCTGGCTTAGAATTTAAGGCATTCAGAGTGTTAGAGGTTGAAGGTATGACTACTGAATGGGAAAGGTATCATAGAGGGGTCTCTGAATCTGCATATACTCCCCTGAAATCCTTGGATGACCTCTGAAATGCACATGTGGTGGGGAGATATCAGAGAGCCTCTCAAGAAGCAATAGCTACTAGGCTAAAGAACTAAACACAGATTTTAGGGGATACAGAGTTTAGAATTTGAATCCTATCAGGTTGGAGAGGATGAATGGATTCTTGGGCTTCCCATTGGAATCCCAGAAGGGCTACACTATCAGAGTGGAGATTATGTCCCAGAAGGAGGAGTTTGCTCTAGGATTAAGGGCATAATTGCAGCAGACCTGCCTTAATAATATATACAACCAAGACTCTAGGACCTCAAGGTGATCTGCTAGTAATAGCTCAATGTGATCAGCTAGTAATCAATACTCATCATGGATGAAAATTCAGAATTCAGAGTTTCTGCAATGCATTGTACAAAATGACCAGTAGACAAACATTTAAAATTTGCTAGACACAAAGAAACAGAAAAATGTGATCAATGGTCAAAAGAAAGAAACAATAAACTTAGACTTTGAAATGACCCAGATGTTGGAAATAACCAACAAGTATTTAAAAAGAAGCTATTAAGATATACAAAGACTTGCTCATAGTGATGGTCAGATGGGAAAAAGAATATAAAAATAGGAGCCAATTGGAAATTGTAGAACAGAAAAGTAAAATATTTGAAATAAAAAATTTATAATAGGCTCAATAACCTATTGGAGATGAAAGAATAATAGGTAAGTGAAATTGAGTAGAGACCCCCCCCCAAAAAAAAAAATCCAATCTTAAGAACAGAGCAAAAAGATGAGTTGAGTTGAAATACAATTGAACACAGTCTCAGTGTCCTATGAGACAATATTAATGGTCTATCACATGTATAATTGGAGTCATAGGAGAAGAGAAGGAGAATTGGACAGAAAAATGTGGAAAAAACGACATGCTAGACTTCTAATTTTATAAAAATATAAATGCATGGATTCAAGAAATGAATAAATCCCACAGGTGGATAAATGCAAAGAAAACTGTACCTGTGTACATCATTATAAAACTACTAAAAACCAGTGAAAGGGAAAACCCTGAAAACAGAGACAATACCTTGCATACTGGGAAACAATGATACAAATGAGACTGGAGTTCTCATAAAAAACAATGGTGCTCATAAGAAGATGGAATAGCATTTTTGATGTGCTGAAAGGAAAAAAAAATAGTCAACTCAAAATTCTATGTTCCGTGAACAATATTCTTTTCATATAAAAAGTGAAGGCAATATAAAGACATTTTTAGCTAAACCAAAGTTGAGGAGACCCACCATTTACAAAAGCTAAAGGAAGTTCTTCAAGATAAAGGGAAATGATACTAGATGTAAAAACTGAGATATAAAAGAAAAGGTTAAAATGTGGCTAACTAAAAGCAACAATATTTTTCCTGGTTTATTGTTCAAGGCCAATGATTGCCTCAAGAAAAAAGTATAGCATTGCATTGTGAGAATTTTAATGTATGAAAATGGAAAATATATGAGAAGAACAGCAGAAATTACAGGGATAGATAAATGTAATTAGACTACTTAAGGTTCTAACATTAAAAAAAATTACTTTGAGTACTCTAGGTGTCTGAACGTGTGTACTTAGTTGGAGTGATGGGACTAGCACAGGACAGGTAGCCCCAGCAGTCGGGGGAGGAGAAGAGAGGAGATGGGAGCCAGGGGGCCAGGAAGCCTCTACAGCAGATGTTTTGCTTGGGGCCCAGGTGGTCCTGAGGGTAAACCTTTGGAGTCACTTAGACTGAAGGGGCTCAAGGCAGGAGCCACATGGCCACCAAGAGAAGCTGAAGGTCTTGAAGTTTCAGAGCTGAGGTGAAACTTTGAAACGACAATCTCCTCCCTCCTGGCGTCTTTCAGATGAAGAAAATGAGGCCGGAAGTGGTGACCCAACTCTCAGCAAAGGACTGGCTAGTGTATTCAGGACTGGACCCCACACCTTGCCTTCTGGTCCTGAACTATAAGCTCTCTCCTGGTGCCTACTTCCCTGAACTTTTCTGGGACAGCCTGAGCTGTGTGCCTCAGGTGAGGGGAGTGCGTGGCTCACTCCCCACACACGTTGGAATCATCTCTGAATCCTCAGAGGAGAGACTGCAAGACCTTAATCTCTTATTGTCCGGGCTGCTGATACAACTAAGGACCCAGTATGGAGCCTTTATCTTGTTTCCATCAGCATAACCTGCGTGGAACAGGAAATTAGGCTTCTCCCTCATACCTTATCACTAACAGAATCAGTGAGGTCAGCAGGGTGTGGGAGGTGCGCCTGAGGATCTACCCATTGAGGCGGGAAGATGCTGTCACTGTGGCTGCACATTGGATCTATGGAGAAGCCAGTGGGTCTGGAGGGGAGAATCCTGCATGGCCACTTCTCTCCCAGACAGGCCCCTTCCCAGCATGCTCCACTGTCTAGAGGGAAGAGGGGAGTGGCCCCCACTTGTAACCTTAGGTGGGAGCCATGTTCCTGCTGTAAGAGCTTTGACTTTCAAAGGTCCTGTGGTCAGAGCCGCTCAGAGTTTCTTCAACTGGGCTTTTACCTCCTTACTTCTAGAAGCTTCTCTCATCACATGTAACATATATCATATATGAAATATAGAAGTTTTTACTGTAAACAAATTGCAAGGGTATTTATAATTTCACGTTTGAAATCATTTGGGCACAGGTAAATAATTTTATTTAGTGTTGGCCAGGCTTTCTCAGATACCCTTGGAAATACTCAGGACAAACGTAATCTATACATTGTTTTCAAATGTAAGGAAATGTTTTACACATGCTAAATGTAGTCGTGAATGAGGCCAACCTCCACATTCTGTTTTGGAAACTCTCAAAAATTTTATTAAATTTAATTTTGTAGTTCTCATATTTGGAACCAATAGTTCTTTTCTATACCTTAAGCATTTTCCTAGGTTCTAGGCTCTCTCTCTATCACAGTAGGTAAAATGACCTCATCTGCCGAGGGGAGAAGCCAGGACACCTGGGGCTCTCTCAGTCCTGCCACTTGTTAGCTGGGTCCCCTTGGGCAAGGGTCTGGCCCCTTCTGAGCCTTCGCTTCCTCAGTGGGACAGCGAGGAGCGGGAGGAAGCAGGCTGTATGGTAGATTTAGACAACCCAGCTGAGTCTAAATCTTTGACATTCCTGTAGCTGTGGCCTGGTTCCCCTTACCTGACAGGTGACAGGTTAATCAGGTGGGAACCCAAGCTCAGAGCTGAGAAACAGGGGCCTTCTCTGTGCTGTGGCTCAGAAGGATGTGCGTTCTGTGAGTGGGCTCTGGCCACACTCACCTCCCTGCCTGTGACGCTGGCTCCTGTTTCATGGCAGGCAGCCCAAGTCACAGCCCAACTTCTCCCACCTCCTGGGGGTGTTTTCACACCTATACCCCAGGGAGTGACTGCCTCCTTCTCCTAGGTGCTAGGATGGCATGGGCCGCAGTGTGACAGCTGCTGGGTGCTCTGAGGGCTGCAGCTCCAGAAGACGAGGGGTAGCAACACTGTCAGAGGCTGTCAGAATGAGAGTTGCCCTCAGACCCTCCAGGTTTTTTTGGGCTTGTAGGATATAGGCCTCACTCCTTAGTCCCTCTCTATAGCCTCCAGGAATTTCCACTACCATGCCTTCTTCTCCAAATACTCTACACTCAGCTATGCAGAGCACTTGACAGCAATTCTCTAACATCTATTCTCCTGTTCCCATGCCTGTGTGTACACCATTTCCTTCTGCTTTACTCTCCTGGGTTTGGATTTTTGAACATACTCCCTCCTCCAGGAAGCCTGCCTACCTTCACCCCAAACCTCTATGCTCAGCCCTCTGTCCCAGGCCTTACCTTCTGTCTTGTTTCATACTTGCTTGGTTCTGCCTTATTTGCCTTGACCTATTAAAGGGTCTTTAGAAAACCTTTGGGTCTCAGACAGTGGAACATATTGCTATTCATTAAAACTAATTTTCTTTTTCTTCCAGGCCACACAGCTGGACTTAGATTTCCCAACTTCCTTTGAGGTTGGATTGCCCTTACGAGGAATTGTTCTAACCACTGGAATGTGAACAGAAGTTATGTGTGCACTTGAAGGACTAAGGCTTCCTTTCTTTTCTTTTTTATTATTTTTTTTCTTTTCTTTTTTTTAAAAAGAATCAGCATTATTGAGGTTAAATTCAAATACAACAAAATGCACTCTTTAAAAGTGTACAGTTTGGTAAATGTTCCTACAGCCAGATTGATATATACCATCACCACCACAATTAAATTATAGTGCATTTCTCATTATCCCAAAGGGTTTGCTCATAGTCTTTTGCAATAAACCCTTCCCACCCCCAGGCAACTATTGATCTGCTTTATGTTACCATTGATTGTTTTGCATAGGCTAAGATCACATAAATGGAATCCTACAACTTGAAGTCATCTGGGCTGGCTACTTTGCTTAACATAATACTCTGAAATCCATCCATGTTGTGTGTATCAGTAGTTTGTTCCTTTTGTGCCAAGTATGGTTCCATTTTATGAATATACCACACTTTTGTTACCTATTCACCTGTTGGTGAACATTTGGTTTGCTTGTAGATTAAGCTCTTATGGATAAGGCTGAAATGCACTTTGGGTCCAGTCTCCAAGTGAACATATACTTTCCATTCTTTTGGTACATACTGGTAGTGGAATGTCTGAGTCATATGACTGAGTGTTTAACTACAAGAAACTGTCAAAATGTTTTCCATAGTGGTTGTACCATTCTACAGCAATATATGAGCATTCTCTTATTTAGCACCCTCACCAACACTTGATACTATTAGTTGGTTTAATTTTAAACATTTGGGTGAATGTATTCTGGTATCTCATAGTTTTATTTCCTTGGTAACTAATGATATCAAGCATCTTTTTTTAAAAAAAATTTTATTTGTTATTTTCAGAGAGAAGGGTAGGGAGGGAGGAAGAAAGGGTGAGAAGCATCACTGTACAGTTGCCTTTCACATGCCTCCAGCTACAGACCTGGTTGGAGACCTGGCTTGTAACCTGGTTATGTTCTTTGGCTGGGAATCGAATTGGCAACACTTGAGTTCATGGGCCGGCACCTATGCGCTGAGTGAGACACACCAGCTAGGCCTGCTCTTTGATATACTTCTTGGTCACTTGTATAGTTTCTTTTCTGAATGATTTAAAAACTTTTGCCCATTTAGAAAGTATTTTTGTCATCGTATTGAGCTTTAAGAGTTCTTTTTATGCCCTGGATGCAAGTCCTTTGTCAGATATATGGATTACAAAAATGATCTCTGGTGGCTTGTCTTTTCATTTTGTTAATGGTGCCTTTTGAAAAGGAGACATTTTTTCATTTTGATGCCATCCAATTAATTGGTTTGTCAATTTTTTCTTTGGTGTTTTGTTCTTTTTGTGTCCTAAGAACTCTTTGTCTGCTCCAAGCTCTCTGGGCTAAAACTTAACAAAAAAAAAAAAAGAAAGAAAAAAAAAAAAGAAAAAGGATATGTCCTTTCTGCCTCCTTCTTCCTCCTCCCCAGGCTGGAAGCAGATGACCACGGGCCCTAGGGGACAGAGAAGCCATACAATGACAGGACTCTGGGGTCTAATCACTGCATGAAGCAGTCACCAACCAGGACCACCTTTCTCCAACTGGGAGCAGGAGGCAGAAATGAGTGCCCACCGTGTTGGTGCATTGACACTGTGTAGCCCAGCCTGCCTAGAACTCACATTTCTCCAGCTGTGCAGATACTGTGCTCTGCCCAGATATCTGAGTGAGGGGATCGTCAGCAATGATTGAAGGGCAAGCACCCATTTACCACTCCTTTCTGTTCCTGAACTTCCTCAATGACCTTCTCCAAATAGGCTGACAAAAAACTCAGAGGAAGATTGGCACATATTTGCACTGGAGTACATTTATACAATGGAATACTACACAGCAGAAAAAAAACAAAGAAACTCCTAACCTTCACAACAACATGGATGGAACTACAAAGTATTATGCTTAGTGAAATAAGCCAGTCAGTGAGGGACAAATACCATATGATCTCACCCATTACAGGACAATAATGAACAAAACTAACAACAAGCAAAACAGAACCAGATATATGAACACAGTGAATAGGCCTTCCGTGGGCAGGGGAAAAGGGGTTGGGGGGAGGAGGGAGAAAGAGGCAAGAAAGGGGAGAAGTTTAGACAAGAACCTAGTATGAAGGAACCATGGACATGGACAACAGGTGGGATTGACTTTGGCGGGGAATGGGTGGGTGGGGAAGAGGATAGAGGGAAGCAAAAAGGGGATGGATGTAATACAACAACAATAAAATTAAAAAAAAATAAATTAAATAAAATGTGAAACAAAAAAAGAAATCATAATGTCTAACTCTCACCCACAAAAAAAACAAAGAAAAGATTTGGTATCTAATTAGCACTGAGCTGAGTGATATTGGGAGAAATTAGGTGCTGTGTTCCTTTATCCCCTTGTCCACCTGCAGTAGAGGGGCCTAGGTTTTCAGCCAACCCATTATTCTCCTCCTTATTGGTTCCCTACTCCCATCGGTTCTTCCTGTGGCTGTCCACTGGCGTTCATCTCTGGGTACTGTCTTCCAACTCTGCCTTTGGTGCTGTTTTCAAGTTTTGTCACAGGTTTCCTCTTACTACACTAAATCCCAACTGGGAAGTTTTCTTTTTTGTACCGCATTCTCTTATCAGGTCCACCCCTGATCTCTTTGATGATGTATGTACTCTATGTATTTGAAGTTATTTTTAATAACTGTGGGGTAGAAACAAAATAAAAATTACAAACTATATGAGGGGGACCCCAGAAAACCTGGAATTTATTTATAAAAATGGTGTATATATTCTTAACTTTTCAAACTTCAGTCACCTTCAAAATACTCTCTGTTTGATGAAATACACCTATGGAGACATCTTTTCCACTGCACAAAATAGTTTTTCATTTTTTAAAAGACTTCATTTATTTATTTTTAGAGAGAGAATGGGAAGGGAGAAAGAGAGGAAAGAAACATCAACGTGTGGTTGCCTCTTCAGAGTCCCCAACTGGGGACCTGGCCTGCAACCCAGGCATGCGCCCTGACTGGGAATCGAACCAGTGACCCTTTGGTTCGCAGGCTGGCACTCAATCCACTGAGATACAATAGTCAGGGCACAAAACAGTTTTTGAACATGTTGATTTTGATGCCTTTTAGTGCTTCTGCCATTTTTTTTGTTTCAGCCCTTCCACACCAGCAAGATATTTCTAAGGACTTTTTCTCATCCAGGCAACAGCAACAAAAAAATGTTGCTGGTTGGGGGGAGATCAGGTATGTAGAGAGGGTGGGGCACATGCGTCATGCTGTTTTTGGTCAAAAACTCCTGAACACTCAGCTTAGTGTTGATACAGCGAACACTGGTGAACCACCACCCAACATGGAGGAAAATGATTACAATAGCTTTGAAGTTTCCTTTGGGCTCCTATCACTTCCCACTCCCCTCCTTCCCCTCTCAGAGGGAATTTACTCTCCTGAATTTTATGTTTACTATTTTCTAGCTATTTTAAAAAATAATTTCCCCACATGATTTTGTCTTTAAATTGTAATATATTTCAATTTATTACAATTCTGACGCTTTTATTAGCAATGTATGAGCTTGATGAAGAATAACTTACATGTTATAAGGATTCACTCTTTTTGATGGTACAGTTGAACAATTTTTTGAAATGTATACAATTGTGCAACCATCACCATATCCAGTTAAGAATATTTCTGTCTCTTCAAAAAGATTCCTTGTGCCCATTGGCTGTCACTAAAAAGAATACATTCTAGTAGGTATGAAATATATCTCATTTGGTTTTAATTTGCACTTCCTGCTGAATACCGATATTGAGCATTTTTCAAGTAGAGTAGCTATTCGTCTATTTTTTTTGGGAAATGTCTCTCCAAGACATTTGCCCATTTTTAAAGTTATATTACTTGTCTTTTTGTTGTTGATACTAATATATAAAAATTCCTTATATACTCTGTTGTTTCCTTGCTAGATATATACACATATGTATTGTGAATATTTTTGTCAGTCTGTAGCCTGATTATTAATTTGGTTTGTAGAGCAGAAAATTTAATTTTGAATAATTTGATTTGTTAATTTTTTCTTTTATGATTATTATTTCTGTGTTTTGAGAAGTCTGTGAGTAGGAAAACTCACTCTTCCTCCTTTACTCACAAGGAACACTTCACTTCTGATACTTCTGGTCACCAAACGTGTGGGGTCTTCCTCCACCAAATGATTCTCTGCAACAGCAGCTGGGTGCCCTGCAATTTAACTCCCTTCAGACTCTGTCTACCTGGAGGGAGTATCAGATCCCCCAGGTTAGGGGCAAAACCATCCAGGACTGTCCTCCCTACCTCAGATACCCATCAAAAGTCAAGGTTGCCCCTGTGCTTCTGACAACTGCTATATAAAGTTCCAAGCTTCTAATCATGGCTTCACCTTTCTGGTGACAAGCTCTATTCCAGGAGCCTGCCAAGTATTGCCTCACCAAAAATTCCTGGTGCCCAGAACCTTCAAGGGATCTTAGAATCAACTCGTCAGTTCCTTCAAAAGCTCCTCTTGGAATCTGGGATTGTGATCTATAGATCAACTTAGGGAAAGCTGACATGTTAATATCAAGTTGTCCAATCCATCAACATGTATATCTTTCCATTTATTTAGACGTTCTTTAAGTTATTTTAGTTTTCAGTATAGTGGTTTTACACCTTGTTCATAAGATTCATTCCTATGTATTTGCTTTTATTAATTCTATCACAAATGGTATTTTAAAAGTATTTATTTCCATTTTTTCTTGCTAATATTTAGAACAATAATTGATTGTTATATAGTGACATTACATGCTGAAAATTTGATAAACCCCATTATTTTGTATTTTTGGTAAATTCCATAAGTTAGTTTATGCATACATCTACATTATTTGCAGTTTTACTTTTTAATTTCCAACATTTATTTTTTAAAATTTATTTTCCTTTTCTTATTACACTGTCTAAAGTTTCTAGGAGAATGTTGAAGATATTTATTAACTTTGCTGCCGATTTTATAGGAAAAACATTCAACTTTTCATTATTAGGTAGGGTGTTGCTAGCTTTGGATATTTAATAGCTGCCTTTCTTAGACTAAGAAAATTCTTTCATAGTTTCTTTAAAAACTATTGCTAATATTTTGATTGGGCTCTTTTAATCTCTCTAATTATGAGGAATAATCTGTCTGTAATTATTTTTCTTATACCAACTTTTCCAGTTTTTGGTGGTAGGGATATTTTAGTTTTATTAAATTAGTTGAAAAATATTCCCTTCTCCTTGATTTTTCTAAAAGAGTTTGCTTAATATTAGTATTATTTCTTCCTTAAGTTTTTAATAAAATTCATTGGTAAATCAATTTGGACTTGGCATTTCTTTGTGGGAAAGTTTTTGATTATGAATGAAAATTATTTAAAATATCTAGGGTTATTTAGATCTATGCTTTCATGTTATGTAATTTTGGTGAGTTATTTTTTCAAGGATTTGTCTATTTCAACTAAGTCATCAATTTATTGGGATAAAGTTGTTCATAATGTTTCCTACTGTTATTTTAGTAGATGTAGATCTAAGGTAACATTTATTTCATCCTTAATTTTTGGTATTAGAAAATATGTGTTTTCTCTCCTTTTTTCAGCTTGGCTTTCTCTGGGAGACTATCCATCTCATTAATCTTTTCTAAGAAACAACTTCAACTCTGCTGATTTTCACTCTTGTTTGTCCAGTTTTTAATCATAGATTTTCTTTCTTCCTCTTGTTTCCTGTCTCCTGCTTACATCGAGTTTCATTTGCCCTTCTTTTTTGCATCTATCAGTAGAAACTTAGATAATTGATTTGATGCTTTTAAAAAAAATACAGGCATTTAAAGGTCTAATTTTTCTTCTAACTTCTGCTTTAGCTGTAGCCTACACATTTTGATGAGATTTGCTTTCACTGTCATTCAGTTTGAAATATTTTATAGTTTCCTTTTTATTCCTATATGATCTATGGGTTATTTAAAAGTGTTCTGTTTAATTTCCAGTTTAAGATGGCTCTCTGTCATTACTTTTAAAATTAATTCATTGTATCAGAGAATAAAATTATATGGTTTTAGTCTTAAACTTTTTTTTGAGGCATGCTTTATGGCCAGGTATATGGTGTGTCTTGATGAATATTCCTTGTACACCTGGAAAGAATGCGAATTTTGCTGTTAGATGGAGTGATCTCTAAATACCAATTAAGTCAAGTTGGTGGAAAGCATTGTTTAAATCTTCTGAATTCTTACAGGTATGATGAATGTGAGGATGGATTGGAAAATATCCTCTATTTTTGGGTGAAGGTTAAAAATTAATTTGCAGGAAACTAAGTTTTGGTGTAGCACTCTTACTTAAGAGTTCAGAGTTTATCTAAACGAGCAGGTGAACAGACTGAGTCTTAACTAAGATTGGTTGGTTTGTTTAATTCAACTAATATTATGGGGTCTGTTGCATGTCAATTCTGTCTCTGGGGAGCTTAAAAGTAGAGAGGGTAGATTTTCATGAGGAGATAGGATATTGCCCATGAGTTAGCATCCCTGGTACAACCTTTCTTTATAACAGCATGCTCAGTGAGATAGGATCCCTTGTGGTGCCTTAGAGGAGGGTCTTACTTGCCTTGGTATTGAGCATGCTCAGTGGGCACTTCACCTAGAGACTGAGTGTACATGCTCTTTTTAACTGCTCAGCTTCAATACTTGATGCTCTTGTCGGAGCCTGGGAGTTGTTAAACCACAAAATGGTAGACATTAGAGTTATCAAAACCATTCATTGTTCAGATGGGGAACCTGAAGGCCAGAGAATGGTAGGAAATTGGTCAAGGTCATGCAGTAAGTCCATGCTGGTACAGAAATAAGAATCAGGTCTCCTGTGTCCTATTCATGGCTTGGCCTACTACAATATTCAGCCATGGGCTGGGATCTGATCCTGTTCACTATGGCTGATTTTTGGTGGGTGTTCAAACAAAGAGAATCAAGATGAAGAATTTCCTCTGGCTTCCTCTCTTAGGACAATGTCTCTCTTTTTGAGATTCCCATTTGAGAGGCGAATAGCCATGTCCCACTTGCTGCCTTTTGGTGAGGATGGAACCTTAATGAATTGTTCCCTCTCAGGGTTGATTTCATCAGGGCCAAGGTCACAGTCGGTGAGTAAGGGCACAGGGGCATGTTGCCCCGCCAGGTATGGCTGGATGGTCCCAAAAGGCAAGAAGGAGAGGAACATACTTTAGGGGGAACTGGTAATTGTTTGTGTACAGAAGTCATATTGTGTTTGTTGCAAACTGTTTGCAAACTGTTATGTGTCGGTGGGTGAGCATGTGTACGTGCGTGTTTTAGTTACAGCGATTTATTCCGCCTATCTCTCAATCTGTCAGAAAGTTGTGTTGCCACAAGGGCCTGATGGTTTGTTTTTTTCTGCTTAAGCAAAACGTAAATTATCTGGCTCATTAATATCCAGGCGCTTTAATCCGTTATTAGAGGAGAAAAGTAAAAATCCTGCACCATGATGAATGTCTGCTTTTAAGGTGATTAATAATGTGCAACCCCTGGCACATTCATCACAGTGCCAGTGGCCTCAACTGGGAAAGCAGAAAGGAAATAGCCTGGGACTATTGTGGATCTGCTGCTCCATGCCTCACCCAAATGACCCATTCCATCATCTCTCTGCCTCCAGAGCCTTCACTAGCTCCCTACTGCCCTTGTCCTAAAAGCCAGACTTGCATTTCTCCCATCCTACCCATCTTCCAGAATGCCTACTGTGTGCCTAGCCCTGCACTGAGGGGTAGGCAGAAGGAAGAAATGGCCTCTGCTGTCAGAGAATTTTCTGTGCATTAAGGGAGACAAGAACAGCTCACAGAGAAGAATCACCGTCCAACATGAGAGATGGAGGAGTTGGATGTTAGACTGAGGGGCAGACTGCAAGGACTGTCAGAGCCAAGAAAGGGAAAAGCCAATATGCTGGGTTGGGTGGTCAGAGAATGCTTCCTGGAGGAGATGAGCTACAGCTAAACCTAGGGAAGTAAGTCATAAGTATTGATTATTGAGCACTCACTCTGCCACACATTGTGAGCTTTTTGTATATTATTGCTACTTCAACTCACAGCCTTGTGAGGTAGGATTATTGCCTCTTTGTGGATGAGAAAATGGGAAGTTCAGAGAGGGGAAGTACCTACCTGTCATGGCACACTGAGGGGCAGAACCAGGACGAGCACTCAGGACTGAAAGACTCTGAAGCCTAAGTCTGACTCCAGTGCTTGTCATCACTCTTAGCAGGAGGAGGAAGAACCCTGAGGAGCAGAGAACATAGAGGGTGTGGAGGATAGTGCGGGGAGGGTTCTCTGTCGGCAGAAGTTGGCAATAAGAAACCTTTAGAGTGGGGGTGGGGGCTCCATGGAGGGCGGGGCCACGTGGTAGGACCTGGAGCCATGGAACACAGGCTGGTCTCCCCACTGGGCCTTTCGTTAGCAGGCAGTACTCTTCCTCTGGTGTTGGGCTTTATCCTTTCATGTTGTGGGGTAAGTATGTGGTCAGGCCTGGTCTCAGCAGCCCCACTGCTTCTCTCAGGCCTCATCATCCATAGCTGGAAGCTGCATCATCCCTGAGGCTCATTGCCCCACTGACACCTGTCCACCGTATCTTCCTGGGTGATCTTTGTGAAAGGCAGGTCTGGCTGGGACAGTCCCTTGTTCCCAGTGCTTTACACAGCATGAGGTTGGGCTCCTCAGCCCTGCCGGCCCACTTCCTCCTACTTCCTGCTTCCTTTTTCAGCAGTGCGCGCCTCTCCCGGCTTCCTGAGGACTTCTATTCATCCCTAAGGCTCAAATGTGCTTTCCTGGGGAAGTCCTTCCATCAGGTACAACAAACCACTCAGATCTCCCAGGGCCTTCCCAGGTGCCTGGGAGCCTGGTCCCTCCCTCTGAAAACAGAAGGAGGGGCCAATCGATGGCTAAACCACCTGTTGGGATGGAAAACATTTTTCTCAGTTGGTGGGTTGACAAGACCTTTGCCTCTGGGGTGGAGAAGGGTCATTTCACTGTGGGGATGACATTTATGGGTCTCTGAGCAGGTGGAGGGCATAAAAAGAGAACTTCTATCCAGATTTATGGAAACTTGTGATTAGAGAGGAGGCATGACCTCCCTAGTTTGAAGAACAAGAACCACTTTCATAGCTGCAGGAGGATTCTAGGGATAACAAAAAGCAGCTATTATGACAACTGGACTAATAGCTACTGGACTGAGTATTAAAAACATTGTTTAGAATGTTTTTAATTTCACTATATTATATTAACTGCACCATAGAAATACCTTCCTCCTATTGATGTAACTCTTCCCCCTTCTCTTTCTCATATATACCTATCACCTTTGTCTCCTAATCAATCAGGAGACTATTTGGCCTTTTGCCTGAATTCATGTGTCCCAAATAGCTATTCTTATTGATCTCAACAGATGCTTCTTTGCCTCTCACTTTGAAAGGCCTTTTATGTTTAAGTTAGTACTAGCAATAATATGGAGGAAGGTGTGAGACATTTTGATATGTACCAAAAACGGATATAAAATGGTATATATAGTCTTAGAAATGTAAACTATAGAAAAAAGGACAAATGAACCATCAAAATGCTAACACAGGTGCTTCTAGGTGGCAGCATAAATGGGTTACTTCTTCAAATGTTTCCAAAATGTCAAAATTTTTGTGATAAATATGTTTTACCTTTATACTTGGAAAATAAAAATAAAAAAAACTAGGGGAAATTTACAAATCCCTAAAATTGTATTTCAAGTATTATGGTGAGACCCCTACTATGCCTCCAGCCACATCTCATATACTTTCTCTGCCCCTATGTACCCATGATCCTACCCTTGACATTTCTAGAGTTCACATCAACTCATCCCAGTCATGCCAGATAGATTCCCCCAGCTAAGAAAGTGGTTCTTTCTTTCTTTTTTTTTTTTTAAAGATTTTATTTATTATTTCCAGAGAGAAAGGAAGGGAGAGAGGTAGAGAGGGAGAGAAACATCAATGTATGGTTGCCTTTCACCTGCCTCCAGCCACAGAGCTGGCTGGAGACCCGGCTTGCAACCTGGGTATGTGCCCTGGCTGGGGAATCGAACCAGCAACCTTTGGGTTCACAGACTGGCACCTTACCCACTGTGTTACCAGCCAGGGCAAGAAAGTGGTTCTTGATATGCAAACTAGGGAGGTCATGCCTCCTCTCTAATCATGTCCTTCCATAAACCTGGATAGAAGTTCTCTTATTATTCTCCACCACCCCACCTGCTTAGAGGCCCATAAATATTCCCACAGTGAAATGACCCTTCTCCACCCCAGAGGCAAAGGTCTTGTCAACCCATCAATCATCCCAACAGGTGGTTTAGCCATCGATTGGCCCCTCCCTCCATTCTCAGACACATGGCGCCTTCCTTACCTGCTGGACTTCACCCCACAAGAGGCAGAAGGTGGTTGGAGTGTTTGCACAGTTGATTTCGAACTTAGCAGAGCATAAAATGAACTCCCTGGGAAATTATAAACACATGCAAACTGCAGGTTATCCTTAATAAACAGTGCCTGCCTCTCAATGCAGAAGCCTCTTAATACTGATTCATAGGCAGTGGCTCTGAGACCACTTCTCCTTGGTCCATGTAAGGGTTCCCAGAGACTCACAACCAGGGTAACCCCTGAAAGCAGTGGAGGCAGCATCCTGCAACAGAGGGGCACACCAGGCTCGGGCAGGTCCAACTCTCTCCTCACAAAGCAACTTCATTCAAACAGAAAAAGCAAGGGATGGAACCTCCAGCTCTGGGCTGAGACAGGACCAGCTGCAGCTTTCCAGCTTGGTCATCAGTTCTTCGGGACACAAGGTTGCCCTAAGCTCAATTCAAAGGTTATTTTGCCTTGTTTTTAACATTTGAAGCTTTGAGGTATATAACATGCAAGGTAGTTTCTCTGCTGTGGCAGTTCTGGCTCTGTATTAAGATGGCTTCATTTATATTACTGTTTATAGTAATTTAAATGACTTTTTCTCCCATTATGTGCTCTCAGGCGTTGCCATCAGTGCCTGGTGTTCCTCCTTTTGTTGCTTCTGTATCTCAGACCAGTGGGTCTCATCCTTGGCTGCTTAGTAGAATCACCCTTAAAGCTTTGACAGCTCTTGGGGCCCAGGATATACCCAGGCTGATTAAACCAAGGTCTCAGGGTGAGAACCAGGTGTCAAAGCATCTTAGAGATGCCCCAGGTGATTCTAATATAGCTGAAGCTGAGAGCCATTGAATTAGAAACATTCCTTGCCCTGTGGCCATGCTGAGTGTTCACCTGCTCTGTGGCCAAGGTTCTCGGAGGCATCTCGCTGACAGATTTAGCCTGACCAGGAGCCTCAGGTGTCTGAGTGGGTTTCTAATGGCAGAAAAACAGGCAAACAAAATCTTGATAAATAATGCCGTTACAGCCAGCACTTCCACCATCCTTTAGTAAACCCCAGTAGAGTTGCTATCTCTTGTGTGTTTTTTCTTTCTTTCTTTTTTTTTTTTCTGCCAAAGACTTGACCTTCATTGTGGAACTGCCCTGCCTCCATCCCACACACTTTTAATGGGAACTGCCAATCACAGCGCTTCCTGTACTACTGCCCACAGGGATTGGTCTGAAGGGAGAGCATGTGTCTCAAGCAGGACCAATCAGATTACTTGCATCTGAGGTGCCCCATAAAATAGAGGATGACCAATACACTTTGAGTTTCAGATGAAAAGAACAAAATAATAAAATAAAGAATACATACTGTTTTAGTACCAGTATGCTATAAATGTTGCATGGGGCATGCCAGAGAACTATTTGTTGTTACCTGGAATTCAAAGTTTATTGAGCATTCTGTAATTTGTTTTCCTTATAAATCTGGCAACCTCACTCCCCTGGGATTTGCTCTGTGGGTGCTGAGGGGGTAGGGTTCCTCTTTCTCTTAGACTTTTGAGCTATGTGGGCTCCCAGATTACCTCCTCTAATTCATCTCCACATTTCTCCATGCTATTTAGCCCCTTTTAGCACTTCTTACACTCTGCAGTTCTTCTATGTACCTGTTTGGATATTGGTTGATTGTCTGGTGCTTTAACCCAGAAGGTGAGGGTTGTCTGCACTCACCACTACTGTCTATCCTCATTTATTTGTGAGGACCCTCGAGGCCTCATTAGGGGGAAAGTTACTCTGGAGAAAATTTCTATGTGCTTCTGCAGTACCTGGAAGCACGACAGGAGGTTTTTTGGGCCTCACAGATCTGTAATTTTTGGTCTCAAAATTTTGTAAAAGATGATTTGTATTTACCAGAAGGCTCCCCCTCAACCAAGGCCAAGGTCAAGATAGATGAGCTTCCTTCTGTCTTTGTGTGGAGATCCCATCTGTTCCTTATTTCTGTTTTGAGTGTGTGTCCCTTTGAGTGTCAGCTTGTTGATGTAGGGATTGCACAGCAGATCTCCTGCCTTGGGACATGGTTAAGTTTTATCTCCTGTCCCCAAACATCACGTCGTCTTCAGCGAAGAACTTCAAAGTCCCTAGGATTTAGTAGAACCCTCAGGAAGAAAGCAGACTTGAGCATTCATCTCTCTTTTAAGACTTCTTATTTTACTTTGTAGGTTTCTTCCTTTTGTGCCAGCTCAGTAATGCATTTAAATAGACTAAAAAATCTTTATCTTCCATTTAGTGGTTTTACTCAGGAGGGTCCTTCCTGGGAATCAGTTCTACACTGCTGCTAGAAACAAACCACCTATTATTTTTTATAAACTCAAGTTAATTCCTTATTAAAAGCACCATTAGCTTTGTCAATTCAGTGCTCCTCTTTTCTTTCCCGGTTTAGGTGGGTGGGATGGGCTATGTGGAGCCAAGGCATGTACATAGGTGGGTGAGGTCCACTTGAATGACCACCGAGCCACCTCTCAGGTAACAAAACATCCTCAGGTCTGGTGACACTCATTAGTAGTTTTGTGATACTCTTGGGGGCTGTAACAATGTTCCTCTAAGAGCCTGGACCATCAGTCCCTTCTCTGAATGACGGAAAACAGTCATTCCTGGAGGGCAGGGTGGGCAGCAGAAATAGAGCCACATGTCACCCTCTGGTGACCCTGACCTATGGTCTGGCCCTGATCACCTGGGTTCCAGGGTTGCAGCTGAGCTGAGAAAGTATTTGGGGTACTGCAGGTCTGATCCAAGGGTCTGGAGGTCAGAAAGCCCATCCTGTGTTCTGGGGCAAGAGGGAGGGAGCTATACAGAAACATAAGGCATTGCTGGCTCAAGCAAATAAGCGTAGAGTTTGCAATAATTGGGGATTCCAGCCCTTCATGGGCTGGAAGAGGCTCCTTTGACCAGTGTCTGGGTCTCTTCAGAGATGGATTCAAAATTAGGGTGGCCTCGTTCTACCCTGAGTCCCCTCTCCCCTTCTCTCTCCTTTCCTCTGTTCTTTTCTTGCCACTTGCCTTTAAACTAAAACATCCATTACACTTTACTTTACTTTAAAAAAATAGCCTTCAATTGTCTTTTATTTATAAAAGTAATGTATGTTCATTATAGAAAAGTTAGAAAATGTAGAAAAGTGCAAGAAGGTAATGAATGTTTCCCCACAATACCATCAACTATTATTTCAAACTATTATTTTTATTTTCTGTATATGTTTATGTATTTACCTTATGTAAATAAAAAGAACATATTTTAATAATTCATGTTATAAAATTTGGATGCTACTCTGTTGCATTATTTTATAGACTGCAATTTTTCCATTTAATGACCTATTGTGAACAATTTTACCATGCCAAGCATTCTTTGAAAATATTATTTTTAATGGTTCATATAGTCCATCGTATAGATGAATATTCAATCAAGTATTATGTATTTGGATATTTTCCAACTTTTCAGATTTATAAATAACATCTTGATGAACACACTGTGCATAAATGTATGTATATTGCTGATTTTCCCCCTATGCATATATTACTGTAGTTGCTGGTTAAATTTTTGAATTTTTTGATAATCATATAGAGTTCTTCTATAATAATGTCATAAAATGCCAAAAAAGATTGTGTTCTGCAAAACTGTGCTCTAAAAATGATATGACTTATTGGAAAAAGCTATTTAAGACAGACTACTCAAAATTTATATTATGTTGTAACCACACTAACAAAAATAACAATCCCCATAAAATGCTATTTAAAAATTAATTAAATTTCTCATAAATAGAGTAACAGTGGCATGACTTCTAAAAATTGCTTGCCCAGAGAGGGTGTGGGGAAGACTTGGAGACGAAATGCTGAGTTACGGAGACAAGGCCAACATGATACATATGATGGAGCAGGACCGTGTGAGAAGCACTTTGAAGACAGACAAGCAGCCAGACCTGTCGCGTTATTTTATAGACTGCAATTTTTATAGTCTGTGCCAGGGCTTCCCATGCTCAGCTGCAGGAGTGTCCTCTGGGTTCAGCTGCTGGTCCTGGGTGGCTTAAAACATAAACTTCTGGGAAGAACTGCCTATGAACCAATGCAACCTTGGGTTTTCGATAGCCTTACCTATTTTTGCCAATTACACATGGCCTCATTCTCATTATAGAAACATGTGCTGTAGCCAGAGGTACTGGGTTGTGAACATGCAGTCTAGAAATACTGTTACAGTGTATTCCCACTGTTAGTGTATGAAAGCCCCTAACTGGACTCTATCCAGGGTAAAGTATTTAGGCCCTTTTAAATTCTGCCCATGTGAGGGATCAAACATGGGGCCTCATTTTGAAGTGTGTGCTTTTAAAAATTGCCAGGGAAACTGTCTATTTCTCATATGTGCTCTGTGAGTTGTTGGGGTCTGTCTGTTGCCCATTATTCTATTAGGATCTTTGTGTTTTCTTTATTGACCTTTCTATATGAAGGTTATTAATCATTTCTCTATCATCTTTTAAATATTTTTTTCAGCTTGTCATTTGCTTTTTAATTATGTTTGTAATTCTTTGGAGGTACAGAAGTTTGAAAATGTTGTCATTAAATCTATAGTTCTTTTCATTTATTATTTCTTTCATTGCTTTAGCTTAGAAACTTATTATTTGTTCAGTAATCAAATATATTTACAAATATTCTCTTCCCGATTTTAAAAAATTATTTTTACACTTAATTTTAAAATTAGTATAAAAGTTACTTTGACATATATGTTTATTTGATGATTTAAAACTTATTTCCTCCCATATTCCAAATTTCCCCAATATTTAAAAAATTGTATGTCATCCTAAAAATAGTATGGCTTCTGATACTAACTATATCATGTATTAGTATTTTATTATTATATACTAGGCCTATTTAAAGTTGACATAATCTGATTTCATTGATCTGTATGTCAATATTTTCCCTATTTTAGTTGTGGATTTATGTACTTTATGTACTTAAATATGTTAGAATATAATTGTTCCTTACTTTTTTTTTTAACCCAAAGTTTTTTAGTTCAACTTTAAAAATCTGCTTTGTTCCAGATATCCTTAAATTCATTTGTTGGAATTTTTAAATTAAGGTTTTATTAAACCAGGGGTTGGCAAACTTTTTTTTAAATGACCCAGATACTAAATATTTTAGGCTCTGTAGGCCACAAGTCTTTTCTAATTCCTCCCCTTCTTTAAGGTCAAAGACTGTAGAAAAGTAGCCTGTGGGCTGGACTTGACCTGCAAGCTAGAGTTTGCTGACTCCTGATTTAAAGCAATTGTATTATATAGTTTCGCAGTGCTGCTGGAACAAAGTACCACCAACAGGGTAGCTTAAACTGAAGAAAATATATTGTCCCACAGTTTTGGGTGCAAGAAATTCAAAATTAAGGTGTCAGCACAGCCATGGCCCCATGAAACCTGGAAGGGAATCCTTTGCCTCTTTTTAGCATCTGCTGTCTCACTGCAATCTTTGGTAGCCACCGACTCACAGTGGTGTGACTCCAGTCTCAGCCTCCATCTTCGAGTGGATGATCCCTGTGTGTCTGTCCTCACAGGGCTGTCGCCTTATGAGGACTCTGATCTTATTGGATTAAGAGTCCACTTTATTCCACTATGACTTCATCTTTTTTTTTGGCTTTCTATTTATTTATATATTTACTATTTTAAATACATTTTATTAATTTTGCTATTATAGTTGTCCCAGTTTTCCCCCGTTGCCCCCCTCCACATGGTACCCCTCATTCCCTCCAGCAGTGTCCCTCTTAGTTCATGTCCATGAGTCATGCATGTAAGTTCTTTGGCTTCTCCATTTCTTTTATTCTTAACATCGCCGTGTCTAGTCTATAACCACCAATGTGTACTTTTCCCTCCCTTTCACATCTAGACAATTCACCATTTAATTACTGCCTTCTGTCAGCATCTCAAAACATATTAATACAAAGTTTTCTTTTCATTATTTCAAAATGCCTCATTAATTCATTTGTTTAAAGAATTACTTTTTTTCCCTGGCTGGTAGCACAGTGGGTAAGGTGCCGGCCTGCGAACCCAAAGGTCGCAGGTTCGATTCCCCAGCCAGGGCACATAACCAGGTTGCAAACCAGGTCTCCAGTCAGATCTGTGGCTGGAGGCAGGTGAAAAGCAACCATACATTGATGTCTCTCTCCCTCTCTGCCTTTCTCCCTTCCCCTCTTTCTAAAAATAA
>PVIW01001735.1:0-166836 GCA_004026585.1 Noctilio leporinus | reverse complement strand
GAATCACTCTTTTTAAGTAACATGAATTGCAATATTACCAAACACATGCAAAAATACATTTATAAACATATATTATTTTTACACATATTTAAAGTACATGCTGGACTTTGAAGAGCTATTACAAAAAATTTAAAATGTGCCAATAGCTTACATAATTATTACATGTTAAATGATAGTATTTTAGATATATTGTAGCAAGATTAAGCAGTTTTTCTTCTTTAATACTGATTTTACTCTGGAATGCTATTTTTGTGAAATATATCACAGAAATGGTGTATTGCAGAACTCACTTTTGTGAAAGTTGTCCTGGAGACAGTGCCAAACCCATAGTAAAAAAGGAATTTGATTTTTGAGTCAGATCCTCCCCCCTCCAATAATATAACTCAACTTTATTTTAGGCCACTGGAACTACAACTTATTCTTTTTGGCATTTTCCATCTTAAGTAGTAAATCTATCTATCTATCTATCTATCTATTTATTTGTTTATTTTGGCTGTGCACAGGTCTTACTTCTTTCAATACCCTCTGTTTTTCCTTTACATGTGTTTTACAAGTCGAAGCCTTCAGAAATAATGGTACTTGCAGTGCTCAGCCAGTCCCAGAGTAGAAATTATTATGTCTACTAAGTTGAGGTAAAAAAAAATCCCTAGGATTTAAATAATTTTGTATAATGGTATTCTAGCTATTTTTTGAACTTGTGGTTGACTTCCTGTGTGGTCCTAAACTAACCCCTGAACTATTTAAGAGTCTGTTGAGGTAGAGGTTAGGCATGTTCACACTTCAATAATAAAGTTTACTATAGCATTAATTCCTTTTCCCAAGCATCCCAAGTTTGGGGGTCTTCGTACCTGGAAATGTGTATTTCCACAATCTATTTGAAAAGAATCTCATCTAATTTACTTGCTAATATGAGAATATATATTGTCTATGTACACAAATCACATAGTTTAGTAGTTTGCATCTTCCATCCAAATTGGTCTTCATTCTCAGAATCTTTTCTAACCTAAAGATTGACTGATTTCATAACACACCCATGACCACTTGGTTGCTCTTTAAAACATAAATTGCTAACAAATCTATATATTACACACCCACAAGTAAGCACATACTTTGTAACAGTGAATAAGAAAGATAGCATGTCTACTATGTAATATACATCCACATTTTCTTACTTTTTTCTTCTTCCTTAACTGCATTAGATTTTTCTGAGTTATCATAACATGATTTTCCCATATTGTGAAATAATTCCAATCTAAGAAAACTAAACCTGCAGTAATGCAGATACAATATACAAAATTATACCTTATTTAGTACAATCTATTTATAACAAGATCATTCTAAAGCATTCATAAGTTAAAGTTGGTTCTTATCCAACTTTGATTGGTGCATTAATACATTTATCTTTAAGATGATTATTGATAGGTACTTATTCATTATCTAATTTTTCCTTTGTACCTGTGTTCCTGTCTGTCTGTTTCTTTATCTTCTTAACGCAGACCTTTTAGCATCTCTTGCAATGCTGGTTTGGTGGAGATGTATTCTTTTAGACTTCTTTTGTCTGGGAAACTCCTTATTTCAATGACAGCCTTGCTGGGTAGAATGTTCTTGGTTGCAGGCCTTTGTTTTTCATTGCTTGAAATATTTTTTGCCATTCCCTTCTGGCTTGTTGTGTTTCTGTTGAGAAATCAGCTGATAACTGTATGGGAGCCCCCTTGTATGTTATTAGCTATTTCTCTCCTGCTGATTTTAGGATTCTCTCCTTGTCTTTGAAATTTGCCATTTTCATTATGATGTGTCTTGGAGTGGGCCTGTTTGGGTTCATCTTCCTTGGGACCCTCTGTGCTTCCTGAGCTTGCATGACATTTTCTCTCCTCGAGTTAGGGAAGATTTCTGTCATTACTTTTTCAAATAGGTTTTCTATCCCTTGCTCCTCCTCTTTTCCTTCTGGTATCCCTATGATATGGATGTTAATTCACTTCATGTTGTCCTGCAGCTCTCTTAAAACCTCTTCATTCATTTTTAGTCTTTTTTTATTTTGTTGCACTGCTTGGGAATTTTTTTCTACATTGACCTCCAGCTTGATGATCTGATCCTCTGCTTTTTCTCACCTGCTTTTGATTCCTTCTACTGTGTTCTTCAATTCAGAAATTGCATTCTCCATGTCCTCCTGGTTTTTATTGATGGTTTCTATGTCCTGTTTAATGCTTGTGTAGTTCTCAGTAAGTTCCTTGTAGCTTTCCTGGAGTTCTTTGTAGTTCCCTTTGGAGTTGTTTGTAGTTTTCTTTGAGCTCGCTGAGCTCATTGAGCTTCTCTATTATCATTATTTTGAATTCCCTCTCTGTTAGAGTGCTTGCCTCTATTTCATTTTTCACTCTTCCTGGGGATTCCTCCTTTCCATTTGCTGAGGGTTTATTTCTTTGTCCCCCATTTTAGGTGGCTCTTATTTGTTTCTGCTTCTTAGATTGATCTGCTTTGACTTACTGTCTTAGTGGTGTGAACTTCTGTGGTGTAGAGGTGCACTTTTTTAATTTCCTGGATCTGTGCATGATATTATTAGCTGCTCCTCTGTCTGGATGCCCACGGCTATGACTTCATCTTAACCATTTTGCAACATCTCTATTTCCAAATCATTTCACATTCTGAGGTACTGGGGGCTAGGTATTCACTATATATCTTTTGGGAGAACACAATTCAACTCATAACACCAAGGAATAAATATGAGAAAAATACAAATTGAATGACATAGAGGGGTCTTTTCAATATTTAATGTTTCCATTCAATAATATTACATGTGTTCTATATTACTTAATTTTGTAACATTAAACCATTCTTGCAAACCTGGATTCATCTCCCATTTTATTCATCAATATAATTGTAAATAGTCTTGCCGCTATTTGCATAGGAATCTATATCTGCCTTCCCAAGTGAGCTGGATCTTTAGTTTTCTTTCTTTTTTATGCTGTGTTAAGTGTTGTCAAGACCACACTTCCTTCACAGAATGAATAGCTTAGTTTCCTATATTTGTCTATATGAGGGAACAGTTAATATAATATGGAAGTTAATGCTTCCTGTGAAGCATGAAGAAGTTCACCAGTAAAGCTATCAGATCCTGTGACCTTTTTTTCAGGGAGATAATTAAAAAAATAACTCCATGTTTCCTCCATGGTTACTGCTCTCTCCCTCTAAGTAGGCAGAGTCAGATCTGAATCAATAGAACACCTGACTCAAGAGTCCTTGAAATGTCCTCTTGCACTAGGAGGCATGAAAGGTGCACAGCTGCATTTGACTCTGAACACAGGGAAAGGAAGGAAGGTCAAGCTGAAGGCTCTGACATGGGCAGTTCCCTCAGCAGAATAAGTTTGTTGAGGCAAAATATCAGGAACTTGCCTACAAGAACATTGAGCTGGCTGTTGCTGACCCGGGTATGTCTGTGTACACTGCAGTAAGTGTCCATAATGACAGGGAGCGTGAGGATGACATGGGAAAGTGAGGGTGGCATGGATGGTGCCTCAAGTAGGGCCACCTGCAGCTGACACGAGCCATCCTTTCAGCCTTCACTAGAACCCACCAACTCAGGCAGCCATCTTTCCAGCCTAACGCTAGCTCCCAGGGCTCACCTGTCTTGATACCACTCCTCACCATGTTTTCACACCCCCACAAGGCATAGGACACACCTGCTCCCACTGAGTGCCCATGGGCAGTACCGTGCGGATGGAGCAGTCCATTCAAATATCGAATTTCTGGCCACTCTTCGGAGCTACTGCAATCCAATATGTTTCCCCATATGCTTGAACCTTTCTGCAATTCTTCCATCTGTTTCTGGGAAATGTGAAAGAATTTAATGATCTTTTTTGGGGTTATTAAACCGACAGCTGTTGTCATTAATAGAGGACATTCTTAACTGCAGCGAACAAACGCTAGTCATAACTCCAGCCTGTCGTATGCGCTCTCATTAATGACTAGAACGTTTGTCTCAAGACCGGGGTTACGAACGTGGGGTTTCCGATGCTTTGAAGACGATTCATCTTCAGAGAATGAGTGCCCCCGCTTCTTTTTTGTACTCTAGGCAGCTTTTGAGGCGAAATGTATAACTGGAAAAAAACAAAATTCAATCTGCCGGCCTTTGGCTTTCTTTGAAAATGACGGAGCTTGAGTGCTAAAAAGGAAAGATTACATTTTACTGTGCATTTCAAATTATGGTTCATTTTTTGGTAGAATGTGAGAAGCTGAGAGAAACCAACTTTTATAGTTTGAGTTGAAGGTTATCTACACTGTCACGGATTGGGGTCTGGGAGGCTGGGCTGAACACACACAGAAAAGTAACAGGGAGGAGCGGATGGGCCAGGGGGGCCCTGACCTGGCCCCACTGCCCCCAGGGCAAGCAGTTTGCTGTTAGCCGGAAGGGCTCAGAGAGCCTGATAACACCCAGTAGCAGAAGGGTGGGAGAATTTCTTCTCTTACCAGATAAGATTATAAGCTGTAGGAGGTGGTAGATGGAGTGGGAGGGGGGTGCAGAACCTGAAGACAGCAAGGCCAGGTGGTGCTGGTAGCCGTCTACAAGTCTGCTGGGCTCTGACACAGCTGGGGTGAGCAAAGCATGTTCAGTCCGTGTTCCTGTGAAGCTGGAGTGCTAATAGCTAGTGATCAGAGAGGTGACTAAGAAGGCTGCCTCTACAAATTGGGTGCACTTGGCAGTAGACCAGGGCCCCAGGTGCTCCTTTCCCCTCCAGAGACCATGTGGTGGAACTGGGGGCTTAACAGTTTGCTATGGATCCTGGATTAGGCCAATGGGGACCTAGTGCCCATTGACTGAAAGTCCTGCTTACTCAGGGAATGAGTTGTCAAAACCCACAGGGGAAGGCTGAGATTGCCTAGTAGTTGTGGATCAGGAAACAAAAGGAGCAGGGGGAGGAGGAAGGGGACAGCTGCCACCACAGGTCACTATGGATGTTTTCTTCCACACATTCAAAAATGGAAATTGAGTACCTCTGAGTGCCCTGGGTATATAAAAGGCCCAAGGCCCTGAGCCCAGGAGTTTCTGGTTTAGTGAGGAGACAATCAAATCACATGGTGCCATCTTGGGGTGGCTGAGTAGGGCACACACAGGGTACTGGGGAGAACAGATCAGGGGGGCAGCAACAATTATTGTCTTGTTATAGGTCAGGGAAGGCTTCCTGGAGGAGGCAACTTCTCAGCTGGGTGAGAAGGGATAGGTCTCGAGATTTTGCCAGTCCACAGCAGGTGGAGAAAGCTCTAAACAAACAGCAGCTGCGTAAAGGCCCCAGTGATACGTAGGGGGAGAGCTGGGGGAAGCCAAAGATGAGGCTGAAAAGGGAGGTATGGGAAATAATTCTTGGGTCTGCTTTATGGTTAATTAAGCCTTCCTTGACTTTCTGGCTTGCAGGTTACAACCATGTTTATAATGGCCTCACTGATACATTTGCTGTGATTTTCCTGTTGGCTCGCACTGCCCTACACTACAATTAGAATTTAAAATGTAGCCAAGTAAAACTATAAATGGGTTGTGGGATGTTTGCTTATGAACTGGCTGCTCTACTAAGAGCTTTACTAACTGCACACTGTCTCAATATCTTTTTGGAGACAAAGAAAGAAAGAACAATCTCTTTGGCACTGTTGTTTTTTGTTGCTGTTGGCATGGAGAGGAAAATGGGCACCTTCTAGGACCTATCATTTCAGGACAGCTTCTTGGCACAAAGGGGTCTGTCCTGTGAAAGTTCGCATCTCCTGCTTTCCTGGAGTGATGGACGCACCATGACAACCTTAGAATGTTCTCCTTCTCAAGTTCCCAGCTCAGATTATTCTGCCCTGGAATTGGACAGAAGCTGGAGCCGGCTGGTTCTGGTTGGAGGATTCTGGTTTGCAATCTGTGTATTGCACGTGGGGCAGAGAGGCCTCCTAAAAAAAAGTCACCCATGTGTTTCCCGTGAAGAAATCAATGGGGTTGGGAGGGACTGAAAGCTCATGGTCCTGGCCTGGGAAACTGGACATCACACACTTCTCACCTACAAACAATGCTTGGATCCCCTTTAAAATAATAATTAAAAACAAACAAACAAAAGATTTCCAAAGAACTCTCCTCCACTCAAGTGATTTCTTTTATAATGTTATTTAAATATGTATCAATACAAAAGCTGGAGTAAAATCCTTCTGCTTATGACTCACACATGCCTAGGAAAGCAAAACAAATGGACAATTTATAGAATGGCAAACTAAAAAATCAATAAAATTAAAATGAACAACGTTAATTTAACGGGATGTCGTTTAACCAAACCTAAGTCACCCTGGTCCCTGTGAGTGAGCATAGGGCTGGGCTTCTTCACTCTCAGCTGCCTTGTCTTGGCCCAAGTGTGTCCTCTGCAGAATATGCATCTCTGTTCTCTTCTTAGCTGCCGTAATAATAATAATAAAAAAAATGGAACATGGTCCCTAAAAGCTGGCGAGCTATATTTCTAAGCCCCACCCTCTAAAGGACTTGTAGCATGAGAGTCAAATGGTGGGCTAATCAGACGTACTTGTATTTTAAGAGACTCACTGTAGCTGCATGGTTAAAGACTGAGTGAAGGCGGGTGAGCGGAGGCTGGGAGACAAGATGGTCATAGGCCTTTGCCAAGGGCCGGTTGAGAGGTGACTTGGACTAGGGTGGTGGCCATGGAGGTTTTTAGATGTAGTTGGATTCTTGGTATGTTTTCAAAGGAGAACAAATAGAATTTGCTTGTAGCATGGACATGAGGAGGGAGGGGAAGGGCAGAGTGAAGGTGATTCTGAGGTTTTGGGTTGAGTGACTGGTAGAATAGAGTTGCTGTTACTTGAGATGGGGAAACTGAGGAGCAGGAGGAAAGTAAGAGAGAAGGAGGGGCATTATTGCTGTTCTTTGTTGTGGGGGGCAGAAGAGACAGAACATGAAGGAACCAGAGCTATGTGGAACTGAGTGGGGAATGAAAATGGCCATGAGTTGGGACCAGGCCACAGAGAAAGACACAAGGACCAGCCTGGCCTGCCAAATCCTGGCTTTTCTGTTCTGACACCAGCCTGGCTCCTGAGCTGAGTTTTGGAGGGCTATAGTGAAACCTCCATTGGCAGTGTATTCAGCGATTCCATCTACACTCTTCTTGGGACAATGAGAGTGTTCCATTGATCATGCACCCTGCCCAGAGGTTTGCTGATGTTATGAACAGGTGCTGGGCATTCTCCCAGCCTCCCACTCAAAGGTATGGGCAGGTTCTAACATCTGGGGCTGAGGATCTGGGGAGAGCATGTAATAAGGGCTTTATCATATTCTGTCTAGGGTGACCAAATATCCTGGTTCACCTGCAACTGTCCTGGTTTTATCACTGAGAGTCCCATATCCTGAAAAATCATCAGTCCTATGTAAATTGGGATAATTGGTCACTCTGTCATCTCTCCATGTTCAGGGTATGGCTCGTGGTCTTGGTTAGTACTGTTTCCTCCCAAGTCTCATTTTTAGAAAAGATTTTATGTATTTTTAGAGTGAGAGGAAGGAAAGGAGAGAGAGAGAGGGAGGGAGGAGGGAGAGAGAGAGAGAGAGAGAGAGAGAGAGAGAGAGAGAGAAACACTAATGTGAAAGAGAAACACTGATTGGTTCCTCTCACATGTGCCATGACCAGGGACCAGGCCTGCAGCTCAGGCATATGTCCTGACTGGGAATTGAACCCATGACATTTTGCTTTGGGACAATGCCCAGCCAAATGAGCCACAGTGGTCAGGGTTCCTCCAGTCTTTTCACTGCACTCTGGACAATTGCCACATCAACATACAGTGCCTTTGAAATGTTGGTTTGGCATGAATGCTCCCCCCCTTAAAACTTCTTCCTTCCCAATTACACTTGTACCCCACTTTCTGGGATAGGGGTGAAGAATCAGAGACACTGGGCTCCCAAGGAGGGGAAGGCTTCTGCCATGTGTCCAAGAGCAATGGATGAGCATGTAGGCCAATGACCAGCTGGTGAGGTTCATGGGTCAGGCTGCCCTTGGCCCTGACCACTCTAGTGACCACAGGGTTCTGGCATCATTGAACCTGGAAACAGACAGAATGGTCACGGTGAAGCATAGCTCCCTGGTGAGGCCCACTGAATACATAGCTTTTTTCTCTGTGATGGGGCCAGACCTCCCAGCTCAAATCAGACCCCAATGTTCTGTTAAAAAAGAAACAGAGAATGATATTGATTGCCCATGTTTTGTAATAACTAAAATCTAATGATCTACCTTGTTTAATTTAGTGTGGAAAAAAAAATTCCCACTGTAAATATAGGTTACAGGAGACAGAGGAAGAAACTATATCGCAACATGTGAGAATGCTAATTTGATAAGTTTGTGCTATAAATACCATAATATCACATCAGCCTAGAATGTAGAATTGCTCCCCCCGCCCCCATTATTAAACCTAACCCTTCTGCCTTCTTGTGGAAGGAAGACCTTGAGTGAAAAATGGAAATATGACCAGAAGGAAAACCTTCTTTTTTCTTATTTAAAGCTGCAGAATAAAAACACAACTTAGTCACGCAAAAAGCAATCTACAAATTCTGTATTTAGGAACGACGTAATGGAAGCATCTTTGTCCTGTGGTGCTTCTGGAAATAGCAATTGAAGAAAAATTAAATCTTTAGTTTGCTGGAACAGGAGGAAATCAGATCGGTAGTTCCAATCAGTCCCCAAATCATCCTTTAAGTTGCTGACTTTCTGGATCATCGCACGTGAAGTACAAACCACAGTGGGGGCCGCATGGCTTTTCAGAACCCAGCACTCCTCTCTCGAGGAGGCAGTGTGTTTGAATACATCTGTGATTGAAAGTATTTAAGTGTGAGGCCTCCAGTGTTCTCCCCTTTCAAGGTGACAGTAATTGAAGGATGGCACCATGCAATTCTGACATTTATAATTCGGCTGTGGAAAAGGTCAGCTTCTTTTTAGATGTGCGTTGGAGCCAGCGGGGGAGGAGCTTTGAGATGTCACATTATGTTTCTGATATTTTCAGGGATGCTTTGATTAATAACAGCTTTAATTGGCCATACATAATTACAACCCTCCTACTCTCTGCTGTGTAAAATAACAGGCTCCAAAGAAATAAAGCCATAGTTTGTCCCCCAGAAGGGTTTGAATGGAGGCCCGTGAGAACTTGGGGGGGAAAGGGTCTGCATGAGGAAAAAACTCTTCCTCCTTAGGTAAAACCTGAAGCCTTAGTAGCTTTTGGTTAGATCTCATGGGGCCCGGAAGATCATGCTTAGGAGGTTGGACTTGATCTGCAGGCTGATGGCAGGAAACGTGACTGATCTTTTGAGAGTTCACTCTGGTTGCCATTGAATGATGACTGGGGGTGGGATGGGAGGGGGTGAGACTGGAGATAGGAATCCCGGCCTGGAAAACGGTGGTGGGGGCATGCTTGTGTGCTGGGTAATGGTGTGGGGATGGGGAGGAGGAGGTCGTAGGAGACACACTTGGGAGCCCAGATTAGCAGATCTTGAGGGCATGTTGTATGTGGACAAGAGAGTTGAGGCAAACTCCAAGGGGCTTCCAGCTGACCAGCAACCACCAGGTCTTCCTTTAGGAGATTTCAAATAGTAACATCTTAGATTTTCGTGCAGAGAGACTGAGTCAAAGCTATGACTGCTCATGCCAGGTTCCTGCAGGTCAAAGGGCAGATGGCGGCAGTTGTTCTGAGCATTGGGTCCCCCAGCAAGAGAATGTGCCCAGGATGAAAGTTCAATGGCAGGGTATGGGCCCAGATATGAAACCAGTTGTTCCAGGGCTTAGCCACCCTTAGGGGCTGGGGAGGAGGACCTGAGCGGGCTGCTGCGTGGGAAGCGAGATGTACCCCAGTCATGTGGAGGGAAACTATCCACTCTCGTACCAGGGCCACTTGTGACAACAGTCTGTGTTCCTGAGATGATGAGGTTGGCCAGAGGGCTCTGAGTGTTTCTGGGGCCCAAATTCAACTTTAATCAGAGTATAGAACGATCTAGAGCTTAGTCCTATGGGCAGCGTCGATGTCCAATGTCTGCCCAGAAATGAGGCTCAGTCTGGAGCTGGGGTCAAGGTCAGTATGCACCAGGGTCATGGCTTGCTAAGTGGTGGGAGCACAGACCAAGGAAGTTAGTTGCCTCAGAAATGCAAACATACAGATACTTCCTCACAAATTGCCTGTTACAACAAAGGCTGAGACACCTTGTTTCTGTTATGGGATAGAGCCTGTATTAGTTAAGAGTTTTCTTTTAAGTTTCAAATTTCAAAGAGAGGAGAGTGAATTCGATGATCCCAGCCTGGGTTGGGTGCCCACTTCTCTATCAGTCAATCAGCTGTGGCCAGGTCAAGAGTGTAGGCTCTTCAAGGACAGAGGGATTCACGCTGGTATGGCAGTAGGACAGGAGTAAAGAGAATGAATGATGAAACGTCAAAGCTGTCACCCTAACTTCTGCAGCTTCAAGGATCCTGATTCCTGAATGAACTTCCAGTTTTATAGAGCTTTTCAGGACCCTTGGGATGCAGCCAGGTTTGATGGCCATCATGCCTGAGAGGCCTGGTCACAAGTCAGAGACTCCTATCTACTTCATTGCTACATGTGCTCTTTGGTTAGGTCCTCATCTCACAAGGTGACTGGAGTCTCTGCTCTTTGCACCCAAGAGAAGGGAAGCGGGTCAAGTGGTAAACTAAGCACCTGTTTATCTTTTTGCTCCAAATCCCTAAACGTGGTAGAAAGGCTATAAACAATTCATAATCACATTGGGAAACAAGAAGCATGACCTTGGTGGACTAGACATTATTAAAAAAAATCTTAATAAGATGAAAAGCAAACGAAGTAGAACTAACAGCAAGCATTGCTGCATAAATATGGGGAGTGCTTCTTAGGGGTATGCCAAGTTTAGAGAGAGCTGAACCAGGAGAGAGCAGGGTGCAAACCATAAAGGTGACTATTGAGTGGGGAACAGGTGGGTGGCTTGGCCCCTCTCTTGATCACTTGTCTCCAGGTGGGAAGTCATGGGTGTGGTTGTTCGAACCCAGAGGCAGGGCTTCAATATGTGGGCTCAGTCACAGGAGAGTTACAACTAGTGTGGGAATCAGTGAGTTGAACAATCAAGCTGAGGAACTCTCCCAAAATACAGTGTTCAAGGACAAAGACTCAGGCCTTGAGGATGACCTCCAAATCCCAATACCTGACAAACAGGTGGTGGCAGAGGGAAGGAAATGAAGGAAGTTCTGTAAGAAATAATAGTAAAATAATTTCCAGGGCTGTAGACATTTTTTTTTGTGTATGGCATAATTTTCTCTTCTGTAAAATGGGTGTAATGATAGAATCTAGCATGCAGTTATAGAAAGTATCAGCGGACTGGCCATGTGATAAAGCTGAATGCCAGCTGTTAAAATAATAATAATAATAATAATAATAATAAGTAATAATAATAACAAAAATGTGCCAAAGGACCAAGCATGTAAGAATAAAAAATGCAGGAAACCCCAATCACTGAAAAAAATTCACAATACCAGGGGTAAAGAGAAACATCATAAAACCTTTCAGAAAGAGCAAAGGATCTGAAGAGAAACAGATTCTCTGTAAAGTAACAAGTCTGAGTAACACCGGACACAAGAATACAAAGAGCCATGTATTCCAAGCTCTAAGGAAAAATAATTTAAAGGTAGAATTACAGACCTTGTCTGAGATGCCCTAGAAAGTAAAGATAGTTTCAGGTAGGCAAGAACCTAGAAAGCTTATCTTTCATAATCCATCTGAAAAAATTAACAGAGAAATGAAAGATGACTCAAAGAAGACATGGTGATGCAAGATGCAATGGTATGCCAAAAAAAAAACAAACAAACTAGTAAGATTTAGGGATAACGATAAATAATCTTTGATTATTAAAAATAATGGCAATGTAGAACTAAAATCCCAGGGGATATAAATGTGGGAAGAGACAGGACAGGAGTAGGAAGGACGTAAGAAAAGAATACTCCTAGTTTTTTTTTGTCTGTTCATGAGGGAGATGTAAAGACTGATTCCCTCTAGCCCTGGCCACTGTGGTTCGGTTCAATGTGGCATCATCCCCTAAACTCAAAGATGGGGTTGGAGTCCCAGTCAGAGCACATGCCTAGGTTGCTGGTTCAATCCTGGTGGAGGTGTGTATGGGAGACAACCAATCAATGTTTCCCTCCACCCTCTCTAAAATCAATAAACGTTAAGCAATAATAAAATAAAACATAAAAAGACTTATTTCTTCCATACATTGATAGATAACTTAAGTTTAAATATGGACATGGAGTGTTTAAGTGTTTTCTCTGGAAGACTAGAACCAGGAGATTAGAAAAGGAGATATTAAGTATTAGGCAAGGACAATGCGATAAAGAGACTTGGTCCACTCAATAACAGGTGGGAAGTGGGTTGTGGACGAAGGAATAAAAAAGCAGGGTATATAGAAAACACAAAATAAAATGGCAAGAATCAGTCTAAAGTAACTGTGAGGGACTCAACTATGCCTACTGAGAGAAACCTCAGGTTAGGTTTTAAAGAAATTAGTTCTATCCAATTTCCAAGAAGTGCAGTGCATCTTGAACAAAAATAACACAGGGACATGGAAAATAAAGAGATATTAAGATATATGTTGAGCAAATACTAACAATAACAAAAAGCAGATGGTTCTAGGTTGACATTAGATTACATATAATTCAAGGTAAAAAGTATATAAGAATAGAGAGAAATGGATGGTATAGTAATCATGAACTTTCATTTACTTAATAGAATGGCTTCAAAATAAAGTCAGCAAAAAGTGATGGGTGAAAATTCAGCAAAACGTTGAGACACCTGTTGCCAGCTTCTAACTCTTTATCTCTAAATCAGCAGATGGGGAGATAAAAATAAGTAAGCATATAGAAGATTTTAGTAACATAGTTATTAGCTGATTATATATTTGTGCACATAAATATGTTCGTGTGTATAAAGTTTTAATCGGCAAGTAGATAATACACATATTTTCAAACACACATGAAACATTAGACATTCACAAGGATTGACATATATTAGGCTACAATGGAAATCTCAACAAGTTTCAAAAGGTAGAAATTATACAGCCCAGACCGGTGCTGTGAAAACAGTACTATGAAAATGATGCTAGATTTTATATATATATATATATATATATATATATATATATATATATATAAAAATATATATTTCCCTTAAATGCACTAATCAACTGGAAAGAAAGGAACACTGAGGTCAAGGACTTGGGCAGGCAGACACCCTACTTAGCCTTTGGATTTTGCCCTGAGGATGTTTGCTGAGCTGAATAAACCTGAACCTTGATTTGGAATAGGAGGCAAAGACCAGGGTCAGCTTGGAGTCTGCTAGGAAACCCTTATCATTACTATAAGTGATCTAAAACTAACCCCTGGTCCTTACTGGAAGGGAAATCACCTATCTTTAAATTTGGTAGGAAGTGGAGGAGGAAAAAGTTGTCCCCTGGGCATTAATCAAAGCAAGCTGGCTCTTCTCAGAAGCTTGACTTCAGTGACTTGAAATATGCCAAGATACGTTAAGTGAGAGAACTGGCTAAGATTTTCACTCTTCTTATTCCAAGAAGGCAGCTAGGCCATTCAATTTCTTGAATTTAGAGCTTTTGTAGAACTAAAAGCAAAAGCCGTCTGAAGACAGCTTTTCTCACTGTCATTGGTGGTGGTCCCTGAGTGGGGAGGAGGAAGTGAGGATACCAACCAGGAAGGGAGCCAAGGTGGAGGTGGGCAGTGCCACCGCAAGTCCAGGGACCTTTAGACCTGGGAGGGCGGCCATGTCTGCTTCAGTGGTGGGGTGGGGTCCTGAAGTACAATTTAGTTAGATTTAAGGAAAATAACTAAATGTGATATTTCTTGGACATTTGAGTTGTGAGAAAGGTTCAGATTGATTTGTCCTCGGCCAGAATGAATCTCTCTTGCCTTTTAGATAAAGATTAATACTCTCCTAACTTTAATATGCATCATTTTATAGGTCAGGGGGGTGGGATGCAATAGTTCGTGTTTGTAACAGGTGTGCTCTGCAGTTCTGGTGAGGGTGGGCCTTGAACTTGCCCCAACTAATGGTTCTGCATATTTGAATTACCTGGGAAGATTTTAAACGTTTCAAGGCCCAGGCCACACCCCAAGCCAGTTAAACTTGAGTATCTGCAGGTGGGATCCAGAAATCAGTATTTTTTTAAAGGTCTCCAGGAGATTCTAATATGTGGCAAAGTTGAGAACCACAGTCCTAAACTGAGGTCACTGGTGGGGAATGGGGACACTGTGGAGCTGGAGACTTCCACTTATCTATGCTACAGAAGTACTTCTAAATTCATCCATCCGCCTGTCCATCCACAGGTCCATCCATCCATCCATCCATCCATTTATCCATCTATCCCATCAACAAATATGTATTGAGTCTACTTTGTGCCAGCCTCTGTTCTAGGCACTGGAGATACGAAGGTAAAGAAAATGGGCAAAAAATTCCTAACCTTAAGCAGCTTTTCTATTTAAACAGAGTAAGATAGACCTGATAGCAAAATCTGATACAGGATATTCAATACAGCATCATTTGTGTGAATGAAAGAGTTGGAAAGGGCCCGAATGCCTGACAGTAGTGACTGACTCTAGAATACTATGCAGCAACCACATATTGTAGATGCATATGGGATAGATCCAGGTTGAATCCCAATCCTACCATTCCTGGGCTATATGTCCCTAGGAAAGTTACAGAATGACTCTAAGCCTAAATTTCCTTACTGTAAAATGGGGATAATAATATTACCTTCCTCAATAGTTTTATTTACTCCAAAGAATACATACAGATGGCCAACAGACATATAAAAAGATGCTCAATTTCACTAATCATCAGGAGAAATGCAAATTAAACCACAACGGGATATCACCTCACACCTGTCAGAACAACAAACAAGTGTTGGAGAGAATGTGGAGAAAGGGGAACCTTCTGGGAATGCAGACTGGTGAAGCCACTTGGGAAACTGTGTGGAGTTACCTCAAAAAAGTAAAAATGAAACTGCCTTACGACCCAGCAATTCCACACCTGTGAATATGTATATCTGAAGAAACGCAAAACATTGATTCTAAAGAATATGTGCATCCCTATATTCATTGCAGTGTTATTTACAACAGCCAAAGTTTGGAAGCAGCCTAAATGCCTATCAGGGGATGAGAGAATAAAAAAGCTGTGGAAAATGTATGCAATGGAGTACTACTTGGCTGTAAAAAAGAAGGAAATCTTACCTTTCACAACAGCATGGATGGGCATGGAGAATATTACGCTAAGTGAAATAAGTCAATCAGAGAAAGACAGGCACCATATGATTTTACTTGTGTGTGGAATCTAATGAACAATATAAACAAACAAAATAGAGACAGACTCATAGAGACAGAGAATAGACTGCCTGTTGAGAGGCTGGGTGAAAAAGAAACACATAGATACAGACAATGGTGATTCCCAGAGGGAAAGAGGGGTGGGGATTGGTACAAGGGGGCAAAGGAGGAGGTAAATGATCATGAAAGGAGACTTGACTTGGGGTGGTGAACACATCATACAATATACACATGATGTACTATAGAATTGCACACCTGAAACCTGTATAATTTTATTAACCAGTGCCATCCCAATAAATTCAATAAAATTTAAAAAATTCATTCATTCATTCATTGAAATATATAAGACAGTGCATCAAAAAATTTAGTGGAGGTCATGGCAGAGAGAAAATCCTAATAAATGTCAGCTGCTATTGATTTTGTTGCTCTTATTTTTATGATTGTTAGTATGCATGTTTATTATGAAAAAAAGTACCAGGTTTAGAAGCAGAAAGCTTGACTTCTGTTCCTAATTATATCCCTTATTCTGCCTATGATCTGGGGCAAGGAACAATTAGGAAATGTGTCAATGAGAATCTCATTATGTTTCAGCTGTGATAGTTAATGATTTGTTTCTTTCTGTTAAGATACTCTGCTTGGGTTACTTATTTTCCTCAGTGTTCTTTAGAAATGACAGTATTCAGGTCTCCTAAACATGACTTGCCTTTTATCATGTTGTTGATCACAGTAAGGCCCTAAGCTTCATCAAGGATGTCCTGGTATCTTAAACCAGAGATGAGTGGTCTCCCTAGCAGAAGGTTAAGAGGAATGCCAATTTGTGAGCCTGACAATATTGCTCCTAGATGCGGACTTTGGAAACCCAATTCAACTCACTTTAGATAGGTCGTGGAAATAATCAAACCAATGAAAACATTTACAAAATTAGACAAAACAGCACAATGAACCCCTGTGCACCCATTTGCCATCTTCAAAAGCATCAATGCACGGGCAATATTTCAGAAGCCAGATCTTTAAGTGTGACCTGAATGTAATGGGTGTGGCATGTCAGGAAACAATAATTCCCAGGATCCTGACGCCCCTGCTATCAGGAACAAACCTCACCCTCTATGCCAAAGGATGTATGAGAAACTGATTGTTGTGCAGAGGGACTGGTCACCTGCATAGAAGGCCCATCTGAGAACCAGGGGGTCTTATACTGAACCATACACAGGGCTGAATACTTAACTCCCATTGTTAGTTATTCTTCCAAAAGCCCTAATGGGTAGGTTTTCTTTATGATTTACAAACTTGGAAAAAGACTTCCATAAACAGAAGGTCAAAGAGCTGGTCAATAGCTAAGCCTAGATTTGGACCTGGGTCAGACACCAAAGTCAGATGTTTTCCCTCCATCTTCTCTACCATCTAGGGAGGGTCTCAGGTAGGCTGGAAGGAAAATACAGAGCAGGCAGGCTCTGAAAGTACATGTGGCATTGCCACCATTGCCCACAGATGGGTTTGGGAAGACCAAAAATTACCATTGTGACCTGTAAGAAGAACCGTTTGGAAGCCTGGCATCTGAGCCCATGTTCAATACCACTATGTCTAGGGCCCAGGTGACATGGGTTCCTCTCTGAATTATCATTAGACTTAGCTCTTGTGTTGGCCTCCCTGCCATGGCCAATGTCCCTCTTTGCTTAAGCTTTCAGAGTCTGAAACTGGACCAAATATTTCAATAAAAGCCTCATTTCAGTTACACACTGTGGGAGGACTAATACTATGTTTATCGACTGAATTAATTATCAAGTGAGTTCTGGGGTCCATACATAATGATTTAAACATTGTCTTTATTAATGGGTTCCTCCCTAGGAATTGCAACTGCTATTCAAAGTGGCTGCCCTGTAGCAGCTCCTGGAATTTCAGTGAAGGGTTCATTATTTGTGCATATTTCCTGCTTCATTCTCTCCTGAAAATGATCTACATTAGCTAATTGTGGTTGTGTTGCTCAGGTCATGGCTGCATGGTGTGAACCCAGTATGGGAGTGATGAATCTTGCTTCCTCTGGGATCAGAGAAGGTGCCTCTTCACCGCGGGGTGGAGGTGGTGGGAGGGATGCCATTTGAACACCAAATACATTGGAAGTGAAGGTTTTTTCCCTTTGAATAATAAGTGAAATAGGAACCCATACTCCAGCACAGACCCAATGGGAGCTTGCCAACGTGGTTCAGAGAGATGCAAAGTCATGCTCCCTTCTCCTCCCGTGCTGGACTCCTTGCCCATTTCTTGTGGAGAACTGTTCCTCTATGACCTCATTTCATTCTCATGATACTTGCTGGGGTCCAGCAGAGCCCTTTATCCTCCCACCTCGTTAGGGAAATGTAAGGTTCTGTGAAGGAAAATGTCTTACATGTAGGCATGTAGAAACTGTGGCAAATTCAGGTCTCTGATGTCTACTCCGGAGCTCTGAAGAGCTGATACCTTCCAGTAGCCTACAGCAACGCCATGCCCTCCTATTGGGGTAGTGTGGTGAACACCTGCCAAATTTCTGACTGCTTGACCTTGCAGTGGGTGGCTACCCCTCCTGCACTCCAGGACTGAGCACATGACTCAGCCTGGTCAATCAGACTATTCCATGCCCTGGACTTTAGGGTTGGATGGACATGGGTCTGAAGCTAGGCAAATTAGAGCCCCTTCTGGGATTTTTTGCCGAAACTCTTGAAATAAAAGTTCTCTCCTTTCACTGGTATTTCTAGTGGAAATGGAGGCCTGGAGCTGGCACTGAGAGCACACTGAGCACAGAGGGAAACAGCACCCTGTACTGCGGTTGAATTCCTTGGGCTCAGTCACGCCTATAGCCAGCTGAACTCCAGAAATGTCCAACTACATGACTCATTACATCCCTTTCTCAGCCTTGCTCTTTCGGTTGACACTGCTTTGTTTTGGGTTTCTGATGTTTGCAAAGAAAATAATCCAAACTCTTATAATGGGGTCAGTTCCATTCATCTGGGCATGGAGACCTGCAGGGCTTCTCCCAAGCTGGAGGGCTCTCCATCCCCATGGGCCACCTGGCTCCTCTCTTACCCAGAGGACGTGCTCAGATTGTCACCTGTGGAGGCAGGTATTTGAATGGGCATCTCTGTGACCTGAACATTGCAGGCTTTCTGAGCATGAAAGGGATGGACAGCAGAGCTGGAGGCTCTGCAAGGACAGAATAAGAATTCTGTGCTCATCATTTTGTCTGAGGTTTACTCTGGTGCTAGAGCTACCTTCCAATGTTACATGCCTCGCTTGTCAGACTGGTGACCTGGTTAGTGTTTCAGACATCTTGGAAATGAGTTTGATGACCCTTATCATGTCACTATGATTGAGCCCTTTCACTCATGGGTTTGGGCAAAAAGTAGATGACACAGCACAGAGGTCATCATCAGAACAGTTTGGAGAAGGTTATATTTGAGTGATGACTTGAAGGAGGTGAAGGAGTTTGTTGAGCTGACTTCTGGGAGAAGCTAGTGGGAAGAGCCAGCACAAAGCCTCAGCTATGGGTCTAGCCTGGCTGAGAAACAGCAAGGGAGCCGGAGGATATGCTGAGCAACCGAGGAAATGAGTTGTAGGTGACGAGGTCAGATAGGTGGGGTGGGGCAAGTCACCATAGCCTTATAGAGAGGGAGACAGTGTCCTGGTCTGTGTAAGTCAGTGGCTTTTATAACTATTGATCATTCATAATTATTAGTCGCATCCCCTGTCACTCTCAGAGTGTTCCTGTTACTATGATACAGTATATGATCGGTCTATTTTTGGGCCATCATAGGACTGTGGTTTTTCATCTGAATGAAGTAGGGCTTGCATGAAAGGGTAAGGAGGAAGGTAAATATGGGCAGAAGGAGGAATCCAGGAAGAGAAAAGAACTGGTGCAAAGGCCATGTGGTGAGAGAGAAGAATAAGAGCTGTCTGGGTGTCACTCTGGGTGTAATATGAAAGATGGGTGGAGTGGGAGGCGGGGCGGCACAGATGTGGGAAGGACCCGAGTGAGGAACAGCATCCATTTATACGTATGTTGCTAAAGACAGTACCTCTTACCTAGAACCAAAAGGGCCTAATAAATGTAACTATTATTCACCAAGAATCCATGTCTCCCAGGAAATGGGAATGTAGGATCCCGTCTATGGTTCTGGGCAAAATCAGTTAACCTGACACTTTCCTGTTAAATATATTTTAAGCAGCAGTTAATATGGCTGTCGGTACCAGGTCCCCTGTTGTAAAACAGCAGATAATGGTATTTTAGTATGACATAACACAAGACCAATATATTCAATTTCAAAAATAAAAAGTCAGTCTAATACATTGCCTTCTTCTAGAGAGCCAAACTAAATATTAATTAATAAGGTGGTTAATTTTTCTTCCGTTGTGATACTGTTGAATTGCCACAGTTAAAACATAAATTTGTATAATATCACACTCTCAGCAGGAAATAATGAGGGAAAAAGTGGTTTTGACAAATAATTAAGAACTGATTTGAACACATGAGAGCTGTCAGTGTGTGCTGAGCGGTGAGCGAAGGGTGAAGAGCGAGGTTCTGGGGGCTCCTCTGAAGGTCTCCGCCGGCTCGGGGTGGGGGACTCCCCCAGGTTATGTAACACACTCCTGAACCCCCTCCCAAGGGATTCTTTCCAAGTTGAAGTTTCTTGCTACCAGGGACGAGTTCCGACCCTGCTGTGAGCCTGGGGCTGGGATCAGGGCTGGGATGAGGGCTGGCGTGTGATGTATGTGGCACCAACCAGCCACGTTCTCTCCTGGGTCCGTAGCAGAGGCACTGGAGAATATCTGGGAGAACCTGGCCAGGGTCAGGACTCAACATTTAGTTTGGACTAAGGGTCAGCTTGTTTGTGACATCAGACATTGGTCCAGACAGAATGCACGTGGCTGAAGGATGTAGGCTTCAGCTAAACAGCCAGTTAGCAAACTTTGGTGGGGACCAAGGAGGGAAGGGTGGCCCTGTTTGGAGGAAAACGAGGGAATGGCTGCTAGCTCAATGGGGCAGTGAAAACCTTGTCTGATGTCAAGCGTGTCCTCAAGTCTGTGACCCTCCTAGGTCCAGCCTGTTGAGACCTCTCCCACTTTGTGGGCCTAGTATTGTTCTCATCATGGGCTCCTTTTACCAAGGCTGGCAGGCAAAACTGAGATTGAATCCATCTCTCTTTCCAACTTGATTGATCCACCTTAGACCCCAGCACCATGATCTCTCTCCCTTGTATCAATGCATACCTTGAAAGCCACGAGCTATGCTGAGTTTTACTCTCATTCTTTTGCTTATCTGAGCTATTCTCTGTGTGCAGGTGTGCCTGTGTATGAGTATACAAGGCAGGTACATGGAGCAGGCCTTTCCTAGAGCTGATGGTTATTTGTTTTTCCTGAAGATCTTGTGGACCCTTCCATTCCTGTTGTTTTGAGTTGTCATATGCTGTATAATGCTAAGTGTCCCCCAGAACCCATTCTCCCCTTCCTCTAAGTGCTAGTTGGACATATGGCCACCAAGGCTAGAGACTACATTTCCCAGCATTTCTTGGGTCCAGGGAAGCCAAGTGCCTTCTGTGACCAAATGTGGGCCAATAGGAGGTGAGTAAAAGTGCTGTGTGTAATTGCTGGGCCATCACCCTAAACACAAAACTGCTCAACCCTTTTGCCACCTCTTGCCTGTTGGGAAATGGCGTGGTGGCAACAGCCACCTCAGATGCAGCAATGGGGGCTTCATGTTCAGGAGAGCAACATCGATGAGCCAGCCTGGGTCCCTGAATGACCTTGGAAAGAAGAAACTTTTATCTTTTCTAGATTCCCAGCTGTGTTTGTGAGAGAAACAACCATCTCATGGAAGCCACTGCATTTCCAAGTCTCTGTAACTGCAGCAATCTGTGTTCCAACTACTATCCCACACGGACCCGGCACGTGGGTGGGGAAGCCTGCACCCCCGTCAAAGAACCTTTAGTGCTTTCATCACATCTGATCTTAAAAGTGGCCCCTATGAGTCAGGAAAAGCATGTAGCAGCTACCGTATTTTACAGATAAGGAAACTGAGGTCTAGGGCGGGCTGGGTTTTGTCCAAGGACACAGATGTGGAGTGGGGACAAGAAGCCAGGTCTTCCCCGTGGAGCGCCTGTTCACTCCTCCAGGCCATTGCCAGTAACACTCCAAATCAAGACCATAATGTTGTTGTTAAAATATTTACTTGCATGAAAAATTTCTATTACCTGAAACTCATGTATTATAGATGGAATCAGTAGCTCAGAAGGAAATAAACAAGAAGAATCACTTTAATAACAAAAGCTATGCAGATAAATTCCTCATTTCAGCAAGCTTTTGGCGGTCCCAAATAAATATATCATTTTTATCAGGCAAGCATTCTAGAAATAGCGTCTTCAGGAAATATGTCAAAATAATCTCTTTGGCGGTGCTATATTCTGGAGGAAAAAAGGATGATGGTGGCAGCCGGAAGACCGATTAAAAGGAATTTCCTTATTACAGCGCAAAGCATCATAGAGGTGGGAAGTGTGAGTGATGGAAAAGTCGGTCACCCAGTTCCTCTCTGGCCTTCCAGGGGCATAGCAGGACTGCTGCTGTGTGACGTTAGGCAAATTGCTTGTCCTCTCAAAGCCTCCATTGGACCTCCTCATGGAGGTGTTTAGGTATGGAAATTTCTTACCATTGGAGTGCTGTTCACAAAAAGTGTGCGGCCCCATCTAATATTGTTTCTATATTTATTGTCTGAGTCGTGGCTGGGAGGTGTGAAGGCAGGGAACTCCAGAGAGGGGTCTGATCACTATTGGGTCAGGAGTGGTGTGTATGCACTTTTACACACCTATGTGTGCCCCCCCCCCCCCCCCGCCCCCCGTCCGCTCGGGCCTCAGTGACCCAGAGCCATCTATTTCCGCCTCTTGTTCTTTCTCTTCTTTCACGAGCAGTCAGTCCCTAAGCCCTGGAGTGTCTCCATTCCTGACTCCTGTTGTTTCTGTATCCTCTCCTGTCCTCCACCCTTGCTGTTGCTGCCTTAGATCAGGACACGTTGCTTCTAACATCTGCTCTGCATGGGACTCCCTGCCCCTGCTAGTCTTTCTCCCCTCTCGCTACCTGTCTGAGCTCCCCAAAGGACCCTGTGCTTTTGAACCCCCATTGCCTAGGGGATAACATCCACATTCCTTGCCTCGACACCTAAAGTCCTTTGTCCCTCGTTAGCCCCAGGGCTGCCCAACACTGTCAAATGACTCAGGAAATTAGACTGCTTCCACATCAGTTCACACCACGCTGCATCTGTGATGACCTTTCTCTTTTTTGGAGGCAGCAACTCAGGTGGGGATTGAATGTGGGACTTGAATTGTCTCCTCCATGTGAGCCCTTCTGGACCATCAAGGACAGAGGCAAAGGCTTTCCCTCCTGCTTTCTTCTCAGGGACTCCTGTCCATGCATCTGTGATTCAAGACTCATCCTCCAATGTGCAGTTAGCCTGCTGTGTGTCCCACAGACAGGAAAGGGAAGAGGGGCAGCAGCCCTGCCTGCCAGTGAAACATGGGCCCTGAAAGTGGGAAAGGCTAGGAAGTGAGCATGCAGAGGCAGGACTTCAGGGAGAGGAGGTGAAAATGTCCCTCTCCCTTAGCAGGAGTCTAATATTTCAAGTCCCAGCCAAGAAGCAGGCCCTTCCCTTCCCCCCCACACTGCAAAACCCTCAGCTTCATCCCCCTGATTTAGTTACAGCCCCCTCCCATAGCAACGCCCATTCCTCTACCAGGAAACAAAGGAAAAGAAAGATTATCTTTTGGAATCCTAGCTGGTGTTCTCTGTTCTGGTAGGCTCCTGGCATTTCTGGGAATAAAACATCTGATGATGAGTTGTGAATTAATTCTTCGTGTGTTTGCTCATGGATCCTCTATACACAAGGACAAGGCAGTCTCCAAATGTGTACGTTTATCTTTGTCGCAAAGAGTAACATTGAAGGATCTGAGCACGAACCATGGTCATGCTCCTGACCCCAAAACGAGGCTGCTAATGTGCCGGGAATGCTGTGTCCTCAGAGGGCACTGCCTTCAGTAGAAAAATACCTGAGGCATGAGGTCTGATAGTCAAAACTAGGGCCCTGGGCTTTGATGCTGCACTGCATCCTTTGCATAACACCTGCTTGTGCATGTGTGTATGTGTGTGCCTATGTGTGAGTACACACATATATGTATATACACACTTACACATGTGTGCAGGTATGTGTGCATAGATCTGCATGCATTCAAGTGTATACTTAGTTATTTTAAGCCAAGGCCCCACACAATCACAGACAGAGCTGATTTCCCTTCATACTGCCAGTATACCCTGAAAACCAGCCTGCCAAAGATCGAAGGAACTTTGAAGTCATTTCTCTTAACTTACGCACTTGACAGAGAGGAGGGATTTGGAAATTATCATCAGTTGCCCTATCAGATGTGCCCAACAGAATTGTCCCCCCGACATGATGATTGTGCTATGCATAATACACCAGTAATTAACCTTGTAAACTTACTTTTGAACAGCCCTCATCTATATTTTACAATTAATTAAGGGACCCACAAGGGATTGATTTGAAGAAGATAATTATGCCTCTTCCTAGGGTTATATGGAGCTCCGCTAGTCAAGAAGCAGCTTATTTTCCCCGGAAAATTAAACCAGCACTCCATTATCAGATTGTTTCTAAATGAATAAAGGACTGAATTTTGACATCATGGTCTCATTTCGGCAAGAAAGAGGCAAACTGACAAGCTGTTTTGTCACATGCTTGTTTGAGCAGAACATATTGAAAAATATCTCTGGGTCTGTTTGGGAAGAGGAGCTGCTGGGTAGGAAAAATGTCCAAGATGACCAAAAGTGACGAGGCTATTTGCTAAGTAATCACCCCATGCCTGGGCCTGGGGAAAGGAGGACATGTGTTTCCAGTTTCTGGTCTTGAGCCAGAGGGGGGCATGCTCAGGGTGGGGACCCAGAGTACATTTGGTGAAGTACGGCAGCACTGTACAGCTATGGTAGTGTACATAGTGATATTAAATCTACCAACGCCATCTGATGAAATTTCACTCATCAGCAGCCTTCCAGCTCACGCAACGATGTCCTCCCCGAGAACTGCCCTCCTGCTCCAGGGGTTCCCTCGCTGCCCCTGGCCAGAGCTGCTTGGTCTAGGAGGATACCATCCACCTGAGCTGGGCCAATCAAGTTTTCTCCACCAGAAACCCGGACTTGTGAACCATGCAGGACCTGGGAGGCCTTGGCTTTGAATGACAGTTTGTAAGGTCGGTTCCAGTGATGAGCCCTTCTCCTTGGATAAAAAAGGAGAAGTGAAAACATGGAGCCAGGCTTTGGAGTCAGGCATTCCTGAATTTGAGTCCTGGCTCTAATCCCAACTTTGTGACCTTGACCTCTTTAATGTAACCTTTTTGACTTCCTTTTCTTCACCCAGAAAACAGAAATTTGGTAAAGAGGAAACAGTCGTTATTTAAAACATCTGTCATACAGCTGTTCTTGCTGATTGTGAAATGTCTCTCCAGGGTAAATTGACATTGGCTAAGAAATATTGATGAAGTTTTAGGGTTTGAAGCAAAGACGAGGATATAACAGGATGTTCATACACTCAGAGGAAGAAAATCACTTTGTCCTGCGCAACGAGGGAAGAATTGGAACATTTCTAGGAGTGGGCTCAGGGGAAGAGGTGGCCCCTCAGGGATGATGGGGCAAGCTGGGGCTTCTGGAGTGCATTTTCAAGTTTCCATCCCTGATGCTGTTTCTCACAGAACCCAGAACCCTGCAGCCAGCAAGAGCCAGTGAGCAGCTGCCACACTGTCCTTTCTTCTCAAGAGCACAGGCAGGAGCCCTCAGGGGTAGGCCTTTGCTGGAGCTCCCAGTCCTCAGCAAGCTCCTGGTCCTCGATGGACCTAGTCCAGCCTCTTTCTAAAAAAACTTCAGCCATGAGGCGACTCTGCTTGATGATCAGACTATCACATTTTCCCGGTGAAAGAACATTACAGAATCTGTCAGGGGTCCTCCTTTCAGTGGGAGGTGGAACTATTCTTCAGCCCATACTCAGAGGAGCTTCAAGTCCCCATAGCAGCAGACAAATTTAGGCACAAAGCCCTGTGTGGATCTGTACATTCCATGGGCAGCAGTTGCCTCGACTTTGTCCCCCACCCCCCACCGCATCACCTCCTTTTTCCCCTCCAAATCTGCAAAGCTAAAATGAAACCTTTCAAATTCTTCTCATGTCCCATATTTCCATCCTCTTGCTCCTGTCCGGAGGATGCTTTCTAGGAATACCAGAGTGGTCATTCAAAAACTGTCCCCCAGCCCTGGCTGGTGGTTCAGTGGATAAGGTGCCAGCCTGTGAACCCAAAGGTCGCTGGTTCGATTCCTAGCCAGGGCACATAACCAGATTACAAGCCAGGTCTCCAGCCAGGTCCGTAGCTGGAGGCAGGTGAAAGGCAATCATACATTGATGCTTCCCTCCCTTTCTTCCTTTCTCCCTTCCCCTCTCTCTAAAAAAATTGTCCCCCAGAACTCTTCCTGTTTAGTGACTGATTCCCTCATTTACCTGGAGTGCACCCTCAAATAACTTTAATAAAGGGCGCATGGGAGGTAGATCTTCTAAGGACCTGAGTATCTGAAAATGTCTTTACACTCTCCTGGCATTTGATATATATTTTGGCCGGTATAGAATTTTAAGATAAAAATTATTTCCCTTCAGCTCCTTGAAAGCATTTTCCCATTGTCTTCTGGCATTCAGTGATGCTGATGAAGTTTCTGATGCCAGGCTGATTTTGTTCTCTAGTAGGTGCATATTTGTGTCTCGCTCTCTTTCTCTCTGAAAGCTTTTTCCTCCAGAACAAAGGTTGGCATTTTTTGCCAGCCTGTGAACCCAAAGGTTGCTGATTCGATTCCCAGCCAAGGCACATAACTAGGTTGCAAGCCAGGTCTCCAGCCAGGTGTATAGCTGGAGGCAGGTGAAAGGCAGCCACACATTGAGGTCTCTCTCCCTCTCTGCCTCTCTCCCTTTCCTTCTCTCTAAAAATAAAATCTTAAAAAAAAAAAAAAGGAGGGGGACAGATAGTAAATATTTTACATTTTGTGGGCCATATGGTTTATGTTGCAACTGCTTAGTTTTGTTGTTGTAGCATGAAAGCAGCCATAGCTGGTACACAAATGGGTGGGCATGATTATGTTCCAATAAAACTTTTATTTATTTATTTATAAAAACAAATGGCAGGCCAGACTTGGTACCTGAGCTGTAGTTTGCCAAATTCTGCTTTAGGAAGTCAAAGGGTATGTTTTTTATCCTGGACATTTTGAGATTTCCCAATGAACTGTCTTTTGATTGTCTTTTACTTTTTTTTTTTTTTCATTGATTATCCTTGGATATCTGATGAAACTTTCAATCCTGAGACTCATGTCTTTTAGATCTGATAAATTCTAGATTAAAAAAAATATTATCTCCCTCCATTTTCTGGGAATCTGTTAGTTATCCAATGTCTGTTGGCTGTCCCAGATTTCTGCAGTATGTCTCTTATTTTTTCTCTTACATTTTCTGTCTGTTTTACTTTTGTCATATTTTCTTAGCTACTAGGTTTGAATTTTTAAAATAGTATTCTTACATATTCTTAAAATACTTTTGGCCATATATTTTTAATTTCTAAGAGCTCCTTCTTGTTCTCAGATTGTTTAAAATTTGTAGAAACATTTTATTTTGTAATGGATGAAATAAATATCTTTTGGATTCCTCCCAAAGATACTGTAGTCTTTTCTTTTTAAAAAATTTTGTTTTCTATTTCCTGAATAATTTCTAATCCTTTAGAGGTTACTTTTTCTCTTTCATATTGTTGATTCTTTCTCTTTTACATTATAAACATTTTCCTTAAATATCTGGTTTACTAGTTGACAATTTATGCTCAGATTTATATTTAGAAACTTTATATTAGAATGAGCTATATACAGTTATGTTTGGTGATTTATGAACATGAGAAGGGCTTGCTAAGTAGTAGAAATTGCTTTAAATATATTAATCAAGGAGTTGGATTTAGAGCTGGGAGATCCCAGCTTTATTTTTCTAGAACATGGTAGCTTTATAATAGGCCTACAAATATTTTGGCATGCCTTCCTTCAAGAGGTGGAGTTTAATTCCACTGTCTTTGAGTGAGGGTTGGGCTCAGTCACTTGGCTCTAATGAATAGAATACGGCAAAAGCAAATATGTGTGGCTTCCAATCTTAGGTCATAAAAGACACTGGTTTCCTCTTTTTTCTTTCTGTTGAGTCTTAGGCATAAGACCTGAGCTCTGGGAATCCAGGCCTAGTTGCAACAAGCCAGCAAGTCACTACAGTGACTGCTGGTGTCAGGGTCTGCCTAACCCCCAATAAATCTGCTGCCCTCACAGTAACTGCTGACACCAGTGAAGGCCTATGTCCTTCACAGATATCTTAGCCTGTTGGGAAAAACTTAGTAACTTCTCTGTTTTAATGAGCCTCTCTGTTCTCAGGGCCAACTCCCCAAAGCCATCAATAAAGAGTCCCTTCAACTCCCTTCCCTTTTCCCCCTTATCCCCTTAAAAAAACATCCTGCCTTTCTTTTGTTGCTACTGGAATGTTCCTGCTTTCTTGGTCAGCCTACTTGTGCAGTCAGCCAAATAAATCTTTTATAAACTCCTTGCTTGTTTTTTCTCTCACTCTCATCAGACTTAACATTGGGGAAGCCAGCCACCCTGCCATGGGGACACTTGAGCAGCCTGTGGAGAGGTCCAGGTGTTATAAGGGCAAAGTTTAGGGGAAATTTGTTATGCATCATTAGATAACTTATAATATATGGTCCAACAATTTATCTTGAGATTGACACTCCAATATTTTATGGATTTTTGTATACATACATATACCTGGCTGCATAGTTTTGGTGGAAGAACAGGTTTAGATTTTCTTTCTTTCTTTCTTTCTTAAGATTTTATTTATTAGTTTTCAGAGAGATGGGAAGGGAGAGAGGCAGAGAGGGAGAAAGACATCAATGTATGGTTGCTTTTCACCTGCCTCCAGCTATGGACCTGGCTGGAGATCTGGCTTGCAACCTGGTTATGTGCCCTGGCTGGGGAATTGAACCAGCGACCTCTGGGTTTGCAGGTCAGCACCTTATCCACTGTGCCACCAGCCAGGATGAGATTTTATTCCTATAATTACGTGAATCACCCTGCGTTTAGCTCCATCTTATCTTCATTTATATGTGAAATGTTGAGTCCCAGCTATAAGGCTCTAAAGGGCAGATTCCATTTCCTCTGGAGCCCTTGGGTGTGGTGTTGCCCACACTGCCTCACCTGTTATCCCACCTGCACCCACTTTTCAACTTCTGAAGATTTATTTATATTCCTGGTCTGCTGATGGCTGTCCTCCTGTTGTCTTCATCGGCATGGATTTACACCTTTGGTGGGTCTTTCACTTTTATTTTAATGGGATCTCAGGTGAGGGAGGAAATGCATGACTGTGATTAATCTATAATTTTTAATCCCACCTTTCTAGAAGAGTCAAAATTCTAAAACTGGAAGCATATCAAGGAGATACATGCAAAAGTCAAGATGATAAAGCTTCTAGCTAGTTTTCACATCACAAAAAGCTGATAAGCAAATCGTAAATTATGTACGTTTTCATGCCTAACCCCAAACTTTCTAGGTCCCAATTACCTCAAAGCCCAGGCTGTTCATAATTGGGGAGCACATTTTGCTTCTGCTAAAGCCTTTTATTTTGTATCCACAAGTCAAACGCATCAGCTATTTTCATGTGACAAAACCCTTGATAAAGGCTGGAAGATTTAATGAACAAATAATTAGTTTTAAGAGCATAAATTGACACGAAAGCACAACTAATGCCTTTTTAATTGCTTTTGCTGTCACATCTTTGCAAGCACATATCCCTGCCGTCAATGGAATCACACCAGTATCTGCAATCCAGGCATTCTGGGGAACAAAGGCCCTGGGCTTAGGCAGGATGCTACAGGGCAGAGCTCTCTGACTTTGATTATCCTTTTGCTACCCTCAGGCCACCCCTAGGATTCTAGGGCAGGAAAGCTGCTCCATGGACTCTGAGCTACTTATAAAATTGGATTTTTCTGGACCAGAGCTTTAAAAAACCGAGGGCACAAAAGATTCAGAGTTTTGAAGGTGCAGGAAGAATGAACACAATGAGGGAGAACTGGAAGTACCTTTTGTTACTCTTCAGTTGAAAAAAATTTTTTATAAAGCTCAAACTTGAAACTTAGCTGCTAACTATATGGAATGAAGCTCATTTTCTTTGTCCTTTAGTTTCAGGGTAAAGGTTATTTTTTCCTAGGGTGATACCGACAGTAAACAAGTAGTTTGATTAAAAAAAAAAAAAAAAGAAAGAAACTCTATGATTTGATAAGCCTGTAAAGTGAATGAATAGGGTACTGTGACAGAGAATAACAAGGAAGACCTTTTTAGGGGGACATGTTGTAAAGCTTAGTGTCTTCTATGTACCTGACATTCTTTTGACTATTCTTTCAGTCAACAAACATATTTTAAATTAATTTATTGTGGTAACACTGGTTAATAACAGTATATACGTTTCAGGTATAAAATTTTATAATACATCATCTGTATGTTGCATTGTATGCCCACCACCCAAAATCTACTCTTCTGTCACCATGCATTTGATTCCCTTTACCCTGTTCTGGTAACCACCACACTGTTCTCTGTGTCTACGAGTTTGTTCAACACACATTTCTAATGAAGGTATTTTGTATTTGCCTCGGGCTGGACTGTGAGGGAGGAGACTGAAAGAACCAGTTTCCAACCTTGAGAGTGTTACAGTCCCAGCAAATGCCTGGCAAAGAGTAGCTGCACAATAACTATTGGCTGAATGAATGAAGGAATGGCTCATATTATTTGCAAGAGTACCACTGTTTAACCTGCTTTTCCACTTGTCACGATACTCTACCTTCCCACGTCAGTGAGCATAACTGTAAGCAACTTGAGGGCAAGAACTTTGGTCTGTTTTAGCCACCTCTGTGTCCTCAGCATCTAGAGTAGAGCCTGGAACATAGTAGGGACTCAACAAATACTTGTTGCTTAAATGAATGCTTTTAAACATCTCTGTAGTATGTTGTTGTGGGGTTATACTCTGTAACCAAAGAATAAGCTTGTTGTCATGCAGTCCCACTGGGACTTTGGATGTGTCACTAAACTTTCTGAGTCTTCATTTCTTCACCTCTGCAGTGGAGGCAACAATATATATCCCATAGAGTTGACACAGAGATTAACTAAAGTGAAGCCTTTCAACGCTCTGCTTGTACATGATCCACAGTGAGTGGTAAGTAAACAATCCTGTTGGCCGTTTAGCTTGTTTTCAGCTTTTTACCTCCTGGTAAACACATGCTCGTATTTTTTCCAATTATTCCCTTCAATACACTTATATACATGGAACTGCTGAGTCAGAGAGCATTTCAATTTTGATACGTAGCAACAGGTGGCACTTGAGAAAGTTGGTTCCATTTACAACCCAGCCAACACTGGCATTATCATCTTTTCCAATCTGGAGGGTTCAAATGACTTCACACTGTCCTGTTATTCTGTATTCCTTTGATCTCAAGGGTGGTTAAATGACTTTTCATCTGTGTAGCCTGAGTGAGAGACAGGTCCGTGGCCCAGCATGGGGGAGCTTAATCAGAGAAGCAATGACAAGTAGCCCAAGGTAATTAAAAAGGAATCAGGCTTTGCTTGCATCTCTCAAAGAACATTCAAGGAGCTCCAATTCACAATTTAGAAAGACTTCTTACAAGCTCTTTTCTTTCCTCTCCCATTCTCTCACCCCTGCAGACAGAAGTGGTTCTAAAGAGCCAGGGGTGGGGGACATTCTCCAGTTAACAGCTGTGTCCTTGTCACACATATTTTTGTGAATTGCCAGTTCATGCCTTTGGTCCTCTTTCCTATTGTGCATTTGTAGTTTTCTTTTTCAGTTTTATAAAGCTCTTCACACATCTGCTGGGAGTAGGTCAAGTAGGGGCCTCCCTTCTAATAGATGGGTGACTGCTCCATGTCCTTGGCATGCAACTTCCACTGAGTGATGCAAGAATTCTTGGGTCTCTAAAAGAGTCCCTTAAACCTATAAATTTTCTTCTTTCTGACTTTTTCCTCCTCTACTCTTTCTTCTAGCCTCTTGGGTGGGGGGTATCTAAGGATCTTAACGCTGTCTGTGTATGGATAGTGATGAAGTTACCATGGAGATCTAAACTACATTAAATCCTGTTTGTGGATTGTGGCCAGTATCTTTTAATTTTTTTAATTTTAATGAAACAGATTAGACCAGAATAGAAAATGTCAGAATGCATCCCAAGTAGTAAATAGTTTTTAGTGCAACACATATATAGGAACATGCTGGGTCATGCTGCAAATGCTTCTTACTTTGGGTTCTATAAAAATAACTATAATCCAGTTACTGGTATTAGGCTAAGGGTTTGGGGCTTTGACTTTTAAAATCATGCCTATTGAGGTGGCCTATAGGGAGGCCCCCTTTTTCTAGTCCTATGGCCAGACTGGTAGCCTATTTCTGTAAATTCCCCTCCCCCCACTTACTCAGATGAAACCACATCATGCCACTTGTTCGTACTACAATGGCCATTGTCCTGCCTGTAGCCCATGCCTGCTCCCCCACCTGTCAGTTGGCATCCCACTTCCTGCTCACAGAACTTGCAGCACTTCTTTGCTCAAGGCCCTGTTGCCTTGCATTTAGAGATTTTCCTGAGCCCTGATGAGAATCCTTCCTGCCTAATTCTCAGATGGGCCTATCTTTTTCTTTTTTAAAAAACATTTTATTATTTTTAGAGAGAGGGTTAGGGGGAGAGGCAGAGAGGGAGAGAGGCATCAATGTATGGTTGCCTTTCACCTGCCTCCAGCTATACACCTGGCTGGAGATGTGACTTATGACTTGTAACCTAGTTATGTGTCCTGGCTGGGAATCGAACCAGCGACCTTTGGGTTCGCAGGCTGGTTGCTTATCCACTGAGCCACCAGCCAGGGCCCCATCTTTTTCTTATATAAATCCTGAATCTTTTTTTTTTTTTTTTTTTACTGACCACTTTGCCCTCCATCCATTGCACATTTCTTTCACATCCCTGTCTCCTGCTGGCACTGCAGTCTGTGGCAGGGCTCTGCTATAGAATGAAGGCTTATGTTTGCCCCAGGGTCATACACTGACATGTAATACTCACTGTGATGGCATTGGCCTTTAGAAGGTGATTAGGTCATGAAGGCCATCCCATCATGGATGGGATCAGTGCTCTTAAGAGACACCCCAGAAACCTCCCTCATACCTTTCTCAGGACACAGCTGACTATGAACCAAGAAGTGGGCTCTCATCGGACTTTCAATGTGCTGGGTCTTGATCTTGGACTTGCCAGCCTCCACAACTGTGAGGAATAAGTTTCTATTGTTTATGAGCCATCCAGTCGATGGTATTTTTGGTATAGCGGCCCAAGCTGTAAGACAAGCTCTTATTCGTCTATTTTTTTTGATCCTTTCAATGCTGTTTTGGGAAGTAAAAGTAAATCCTTGGGTTGAAAGTGGAAACTAGATTTATAAAAATTATGTTAAAAGTCACATGGCATAAAATTAACCATTGTAAAGTGAACAATTCAGTGTCATTTAGTGAATTCATGATGGGTTCAACTGTCATCTTTATCTGGTTCTGAAGCATTTTAACATCCCAACAGGAAATCCTGTATCCGTTAAGCAGTGGGTCCCATTCCACCCTACCCCAAGTCCTTGGCAACTATAAATCTGCTTTCTGTCTCTATGTACCTACCTATTATGAATATTTCATGTAAATGGAATCATATAATATGTGACTCTTATGTGTCTGGGTTCTTTCACTTAGCATGTGTTTTTTAGGTTCATCCACATTGTTTTGTTCATTCCTTGTATGGCTGAATACTACTTCATTGTATGTGCATACCACAATTTATTTAATTCATCTGTCCATTGATGCACATTTATTGATGAACATCTGAGCTGTTTCTACCTCCTGGCTATTGTGAATTGTGCTGCTATGAACCAGTGAGTGCAAGTATGTTTTTTTTAGTGTCAATTTTCACAGGTTTTAGTTCTTTCAGGTGTACACCACACCTATGAGTCAAATTGCTAGGTCATATGGTAACTCAATGTTTAACTCTCTAAGGAACTGTAACACTATTTTCCATAGTGGCTGCAACAATTTAATGTTCAAATTCATCCACATTTTGGCCAACTCTCACTATTTCCCTTTTTTCCCTCCTGATGATTAGTTGCTCTACTCTCTCAGTCATTTCGAATGTACCCCTTGTGAGCTGATGTACATTTCCCTGATGATAAGTGATATTGAATATCTTTTTATGTGCTCATTGGCCATTTGTCTATCTTTTTAAAGAGAATCATCTATTAAAATCCTTAGCCCACTTTAAAAAATCAAGTTCCTTTTTAGTTGTTGAGTTATAAGAGTTCTTTACATATTCTGGATATTAGATTTGGCTTTGAATGTTCTTTGTCTAGTCTCTGTCTAGCCATATGTGGGAAAGATGAGCTTATCCAGGGCTGAATGGTCAAGACTGAAGCAGGGCGAGGCCAGAACAATATCTGCAGAGAGCCCTCTAGTCCTCTGCCCTTAGTTAGTCCTGTTCTCTTTAAAATTTTTATTAATGACTTGAGGGCAAGTCATGGTTAAAAGATGGATAATGCTAAGTTTCTGTTCATTGGCTGGGAACATTGATGGGTGCCATGAAGAAATGTCCAGAGGATTAGTTTTATGCTCAATTGAGCCTTAGTGACCTAAGGTTCTCACAGTCTGGGGACCTCAAATGTAAACTGCCCACCAGAGGTAGGGAGGCACCCCATGTTCTGCAGGTAGCACCTTCACTTAGAGAAGGGGGCTCATCATTACAGGGAATGTTTGTGTGGGAGGATCAGAGGTGGAGCAGGGCCATTAAACCAATCTTTAGCAATTAAAGCTAAGGGGATATTGCATGGGGCATCTTCAGGTGGTCACTTCAGAGAGGGCTTTCATTGTGGACAATGGGCCACACTTGGTGGACTTTGTAGGATTCTGGGACCATTTTAATTTCCTCATATTTATTACTCTGTTACTTCCTCAGTGTTCATTAGCAAAACTCTCAAAATGTGAAGGACCCATGCTTGTCACTGGGAGTCAAGGAAAGGGATAGCTGTCAGGCATAGGGACACCCCAAGGATACAGCAGACAATGGGGCTACTTCATGGGAGTATGAGGTCTGTCTGAGAAAAATCCAGCCATTGTTAATATAACAAGAACAGTTTTTGCAACATTGATGTAACCTGGTAACCAAGGAGCGAGGACTGAAATATGCATGTGTGAACAATACCAATTATACTGTACTAGTCAGTGGGGGCAGTAGATGTTACTGAGTGAGCATGTGTACTGTGGCATTCAAAATGACTACGTGAGTAGAGCAACTACTCAGCATCAAATTTTGTGTTAAGCTTAAATGTTCCTCCACAGAAACTACTTGGATGATTCAGAAGGCCACAGCCATGGGCAACTGATTGGCAGCTTCATCAGGACTATGTGTCCACTCATGTATCACTTCTCATGCAGAGTTTTTTTGTGGAAACATCAAATCACCCAGGTGACTCAGCCCTCATACAACCCAGATTTGTTGCCCTTTGACTTCTAGCTTTTCTCAAAACTTAAATTCACCTTTGAAAGTGAAGAGACTTCAGACCTCCAATAAAATTCAGGAAAACATGACAGGGAAGCTGATGGTGACTGGGGGAATTATGTGAGGTCTCAAGGTGCCTGCTTTGAAGGGGACTGAGGTACATTGTCCTATGTACAATGTTTCTTGTGTCCTGTCTTTCTCAATAAACGTCTGTTCTTCACATTACATGGCTGGATATCTTCTGGACAGACCTCATATGTTTTGGTTCCTCTTCACTAGACCTCAGATTCTAAGATGACTTAAGTGAGCAGGACCATGTGTTGAAATTAAGGAAGAGAAATTCAAATTTAAAGGGTGAGCAGAAGAAATGGAAGCTCTTACACTTGGGTTTTAAAACTCAACAGCATACATATAGGATTAGGAAGAGCAGGCTTTACACATTTCATATGAAGAGGACTCAGGGTTTTGATTGTTGGCAGGACAAGGCTGTCAAGATTTGAATATAGTGAAGAGACAGTGCCCAGATCAAGGGAGACCAGGGCCCCAGTCCCCTCTGGGCATGAGCTGGCCTCTCATGGAGTCCACATCCACTGCTTAGGACCACCATGTGAAGGAGGACATTAGGCATAGAGGACCAGGGAGTTTTCAGAGCAGGGTGACAGCAAGGTAAAATCCTGGAAAGCATGTCCTGTAAGAGGTGGCTAAGAAAGTATTTTGTTTGGAAGGGTAACTAGTTGGAGGTCATAGTTATTGGCTTCACTTCCATCAATGGCTGCCATCAAGGTGGTGTGCTCATTTCTTACAGTGGCCATAACAAATGACCACATATCTGGCACCTTATAACAATATAAAGTTATCTTACAGTTATGGAGGTCAGAAGTCTCACTGGCCTAAAATCAAGGTGTCATTTTTACTTCTGCGTGAATCAGTTCTGTCCCTTCCAGCTTCTAGAGGCTTCCATTGGCTTCTGGCCCTCTTCCACCTGCATGGCAGCCACCATAACCCTCTGACCTCTGTTTCCCTTCACAACTCTCCTTCTCCCTCTCCCCACTTTCCATTGGGATGACGTTGGGCACTCCAGAATCATCCAAGATCGTGTCTCCATCACTTAGTCCTTAATTTAATCACATCTGCAAAGTCTCTTTTGCTATTTAAGACAAGATTTCTCAAATTCTGGGGACTGGGTTGGGGCCATCTTTAGGGGTTATTAGACTGCCCACTGCATATGGCAATTGGCTTGGTTTGGTTTGCTTTTCTTCTGCAGAGCTATAGGAGACAGAGCCTGAACTAACAAGTGTGAGTTACAGGGGGAGGCATTTTGAACTAAGAGGAAGGAACTGTGCCTCATAATTGAATTTTCTATAGCAAGAGATGTGAGCTTAGGGGGAAGTGGTTCAGCAGGATTTCCTACTTTGGGTGGGGATAGGGGAATGCTCAACTAAATAGCGTAGATAAATTCTTCCAATTTTCAAAGCCATTATGTTTACAAGTTGCATGGGCATGTCATTCTATTTGGTTCATGATTCCAGAGATTAGACAAGGCTTGTCACATGTGATACGATGAGGCATAGCACACCTAGAGTAGAGACATACTCATGCTCATACACCTCAGTACCACCATTTCTGCACAAGCCAGAATCCTCCTGCAGGCACCCCTGTGCCCCACTCTTCCCTGCTGTGGGTCAGGCTGCAGTTCCCAGAAGTTAATGCCACCAGAGCAGCCCTGGGCCCATGACAAAAAATTAAATAACCCAGTCTTCTTGCCCCTGGTGCTGGTGATGGGATGCTCTAGACCAGCTACCCATGGCAGGAACCTGCTTGTGAAAGTGCCTGGTATTGGCTCCTTTCCTTTCTCCCAATCACTTCCCAAATAAACCACCTGTTCTCCACCTTTATCTCAGAGTTTGCTTCTGGAGAACCCAGAATAAGTTACAATAGAAGGTTTTGGGGGAGAATACACCCTTCAAATCCAAGATATGATATGAGCTAAGACTCATGACAGGCAGTACTACCAGCTCCAGCACAGAAATCCTTGGCACGGCAATCTCATCTCCATCCTGGCAATTCTACAACTGGCTGTTGCCTTCCTTGCCCTAGGTTGAGGGTTGCTCTTGGTGCTCCACAGAGAAAGATCTATCACAAGGAGGCAGGCACTTATTATTGGTGTCTGTGCAATTTGGTACGGTATTGTTACAGCCACAACATGGGTGGCAGAAAAATGTGATGTTGATTTCTAGAACTGAATTTACTTTCTGACTCCAAGCACCCCACTGATGAAGTGCACTTGACTTTCTTTCTTCCGGTCCATGTTTTCTTTGTCCATTTATTTGGGGAGTATATTTGTAATTGCTAGCTCAAGCTAGGCCTTCTTTCTCCACCTCTGGCCCCAAGGCCCTCAGATGCTATTGGAAGTATGGTGGAGAGTGGGGAAAGGTGTCCTTCTTGGTATGTCTGCTTCATGGCAGCCGTAGTACCAGGTCAACCTTGGGCTCAGACTGTCAGCCATCCTTTGAGTTTTTGGCTTGGGGACCCTGGAACCTTTGGCCTGATCATCTGTATCTCTGAGAACCAGGCCTTTCTTAGGTCTCTTGTCATGCCTCCCCTGGCCAGTGGGTGTAGGAAGCAGCAGTGGGTTTCCAACCCCCAAACCTAAGCCAGCAAATAGTATGTGAGCATCCTCTCTGTTCAGCTGCGCCCCCCTCCTTCCATTTGAGATGGGATGGGAACTCTCCCTTTCCTTTTCCTTGTCTCTTTCTGCTCTGGGGGCGGGAACAGCAGATCACTTAGCTATGCTCTGTCGGATTCACTTCTTTCCCTTCAACTCTCTTTCTTTAATGTGTATCTTTTTACATAGAACAGGGCAAGGGTTGGTGCATGGGAATCAGTTTTACCTGAACCAGTCAGCTTTCAAATCTCACCTCCCTTATCTTTATCTCAGAAGCTGGAGGAGAAATTGGTGTTGGTCCCAGAAATTCACTTTTTGTGAATTCTCGTGTCTAAATGGGGTTGGTCTCTGTGCATGTAGGGATGGTGGAGGACAACAGCGCAGTGTGTCCTACTTGATAGACCAACCTTTTACTCCACATGCCTTATCCTCCAGCCCTAGGTGGCTTGAAAGTAGTAGGTATAAACAGATGGCAGTGGCTTTTCAGCATTTTGTGCCCCTGGGGTGCATCCAGCCAGGGAGAGAGGAGGGTCACAGTGGCCACCAGATGAACCTGCCATGGGAACTCTATCCTGTTTCCCGGAAGTGTCCTGGGGCCCTGACTGTGAGGAGCTCCCTGGGCAGACATGCACGCAGCATGGAGCTCCGAGGCCCCCGCCTCAGTCATTGAAAGCACATTCTAAATACATCTCTCCGTTCCTCCTGCACTGAGGCTGTTTGGTGCATGCTCAATTTGGGGCTCACAGCAGATGGAGAGGTGGGCTCCCCTGTGGGTCTGGAGCGTGGGTTTCGGAGAGTGCTAATGTTTCTCAGATCTCCTCCGCAAAGCTCCAACTGTGGAAACACTGTAGTGCAGGCCAGGAAATGGAAACACACGGCCAGGTGGTGGGGCAGGCTGCTTCTTAATTAAGGAGCCTCCAGCTTGGGAGTGACGGGTGGTTTGTTAATAGTTTATGCACCTGCTGTGTCCACGTGCTGTGGGGATGCTCCTGAGGTGGTGCAAATGGGGTCCAGGCCTCTTTCCCAAGAATCATAGTAGAAATCATAAGTCTTTATTGAACATTTATAATCTACCAGGTACTGTGCAGTACCAGGCTCTTTACCTGCATTCTCATTTAATCTTTATAACACCCCTATAGGTTGCAGCTTCTATTAAGCGAATTTTATAGAGAGAACGTTGCAGGCAGGGTTAACTTAGTAGCTGAAGCTCATAGTTGGTAAGAGTGAATCAGAACTAAAGACCTATAATTAGAAAAACCTGAACTCTGAGCCTCAGTTCATCATGTGTAAAATAGAGTAACGTTATGTACTTCATAGAGTATTGTGAAGATGAAATAAAATTACGTGGACAAAAATCTACTGGCTTAGAGTCTGCCACTTAGTAATGAATCTGTACATGTTTGAATGCCTGTGTGATGGTTACTTTTATATGTCAGCTTGGCTAGGCCATGTCATCCAGATATTTGGTCAAAAATTATTCTAGATGCTTGTGAAAGTTTTTTTTTTTTTTTTTTAAATGATAACACTAACATTTAAATAAACAGACTTTGAGGAAAACAGGATGATTACCTTCCAAAGGTAGGTGGGCCTCATGCAATTACTTGAAGGCCTTAATAGAAAAAGACCACCCTCCCTGGAAGAAGAAGGAATCCAGCCAGGTGACCAATTTCAGGCTCAACCTGCCGTTCCTCCTTGGGCCAGCTTCCTGACCTAACCTGCCAGATTTGGGACTTGCCAGTTTCCACAAGTGCAGGGGCCCTAAAATAAATGTATGTCTCACCCTAAATGGTGTGGCTCAGTTGGTTGGACATCGTCCCATTTACTGAATTGTTGTGAGTTTGATTCTAGGCTGCATGTTTGGTCCCTGGTCAGTGCATGTGCTAGGGACAACTGACTGATGTTTCTCTCTCATGTTGATGTTTCTCCCTTCCCCCCTCTCTAAAAGTGATGAGCATGTCCTCAGATGAGGATAAAAACAATCTTTTTCTCTCTCTCTTCACATCTGTTGTCTCTGTTTCCTTGGAGACCTCAGACTAAAACACCTATGAATAGGAGGATATTTTAATAATACAGTATATGGGCCATTTATATGGGATAATATATAATTATTAAAAGGAACAATTCAGATTGATGCACTTTCTCTAGAAAGATATGAGTAAATTTTTTTTAGCTCACTAAATGCATGCTTACATTTTCATTTATTTAATTTTATATTCCCAATATCTCCCCTTTTCCTTGGCATTGCTCATTTCTGGTCCCCTTATGTGAACTAAATGTTGAGTATAGTGATGTTCTCTATGGCCCTCTCTCTCCAGGTCCCTCATTTCAAAACATTTGGAATGAGCTTCTCAGGAACACTTGGTAAAGAGCAATTAAATGTCACTCTGCATGTCCTTGCTTAATTATCCTCTTAGGGACACACTGTAGCTCATTGCATCTAAATGCAAATGTTCATTTTTGGGACTTTTATTGGATTTGGTAAATCAAACAAATGATTGCTACTTTATATGGAAAGAGGTTGTGGCTGACTAACTGTAGGAGCCCACGTGAGCAACAATGAGACAAATATTTCCTTGATTCATTTAGAACAGACCCCCTCCACCTTATTGCATGTGTGTGTATGTTTTTTCCCTGAGGTTTAACTTCTCCCCTTGTGCTGCTGGGCTAACTTTGCTGAAGAGGAAGAAGGTTATGAGCATTTTGAAGAGCAGACTGCAATAAGGCAGTAACAAAGCAGGACAGAACAATTTGCCCCAAGACTGATGCCTACTGAATCCAGATACCAACCATTATAGCAGTGGTTTTCAAACATTGGATCATATTTTACAGCACCACACATGTGAGATCATGAGGTATGTACCCTATATATAAAATTTCATGAACCTACATGCTTACGTTTTTAGAGGAAAACTGAAACACACATATGTCTGCATGCCTCTCTGTGTCTCTGTGCTTATAAGCATAGGGAAAGATATGAAGGGATACATACCAAGTTATTGACAGTCACCCCAAGGAATGGGGATGGTTGGCTGTGGAGATGTTACAGGAGTCAGGAGGGATAGTCATGTTTTCCTTCTGTAGTTTGTTATTGATTGAGTTGGGCATACATTACTTTTGTCATTAAAAAAGGTAATCCTGTAGGTAAATATATTATTTAAAAATATGTTGATTTTCAATCTTTCTTCCCACATTTGTCTGCAGATGGCAGGGACAGCATAGCATAGGCTGTCTGCATTGCTTTCAGAGTATTCTGTACCAAGGAGGTCTCTTGTCTGGATGGGATTGACTGCTGGTGTCCTAAGCCTACTCTAGTGACTAGAGCTGTGCCTATGCTGTGCCCTAGTCTCAATGAGTGTCTAGACCAAAGTGATTTTAAAGAAACCTCTTCCCACATTTATTGGCCCTGACTTTGGAAGACTGGGTAAGTGTTCTAGGCCTTGGCATGCAGCTAGAGATGCCAAAGATTGAACTCACACTACTGGAGGGTGCTAAATAAAGGTCAAGTCCTTTGTTCCATAGCTCCATACATAGGTCAGCAAGCAGTATGGAGCAGCACCTACATGCCCAGGTGCTGTCCTGGGTGCTGAAAAGTCAACCATGGCCTGGTTTCAATTCACCGTGAACTTGGCTAGAGGTTTATCAGGTAGGAGCTGTTCTGAAAGTCCAGAAGAGTGGAGACCTTGTGTCAGAGTGGCCTGGCTTTTGGAACATGGCCACTTCATTATTACCAGGGGACTGTCAAATGCTTAAACCTTTTGCCTTCCATATTTTTGCAGGATCAATGCATAGTGTGCTCCTTCTTCCAAAATCAACTTCCCACTTCCACCTACAATGCAGACCAGGGGTCCCTGGAAAGTAAGTTGAACTGAGGTGAGTCTTCCCCAACACAGTCTGGAATGTGTGGATTCTTGGCTTTGTACTGAAAGATTTCACAACACAAATCCAGTTGATTTTGAGAGTATGTTTATTTGAGTTGGAAGCAGTGAAAAACAGGAAAGGTTAAGATAGAAGAGGCAAGATTCTCACAAGAGGAGGGAGCCTGGATGGATATTTCTTGGCCCTTTTGAAATGTGAGGAAGAGTTGAGCCTAGGCAAGGCTGCCTTGGCCCTTGAGAAAGAAAGTCACAGAGGCAGAAAGAGAGCCAGCTGAGCTGCATGGACTCAGGAAACAAGTTACAAGGACAAAAGGGAGGCCTTTGGAGATAAGTTTGAGGGCTAGTCCAGGACAAGCTGTTGCTGTCCCCTGCTCCCCTGGTTGTAAGCCTCCTAAGAACCTTTAGAGCTTAGCAGAAAGAAAGCAAAGATGGATGCCTAAGGAAAGAAGAAAAGGGGAAGGCACAGGTGTGCTCTAGGGAGAGTGTGCACTGGGTTCATTGTCTTAAGAATTTTTATCTGTTTTCTAAAGGTGAGAATTTTAAGGGAGGTCTCAGGGGATTATATTAATACAACATTCATCAGTTTTCCGGGTGCGTCCTTTAATATACCGATTCATCAAAATGAGTGTATAGGGTCATTTTCTGGTCACCCTCAAAGAATGTCACCAAAGAAGGACCAGGATTGAGGCAGGCCTGCCCCACATGGTCTGGCATGTGTGACTAAGGGTCCTTGGTTAGGGAAGATAAGAACTTGTGGTTCATTAGCTGGCTGTAAATTGCTTGGCCATTTAAAAATCTGTCTCAGTTTTCCCATTCTACCTGCCAAAAAAGCTTCCTAAGTTCTTACTATCCCATCTCACTCTTATCTTGTACTATGGAGGATGCCAAAAGAGAGTGATCCCCAAACCAGCCACCTTGAAGCAATTCAATCCAGCACATGTTCACCTGAATAAAATTCCCTCTTGTCAAATACCTGCAAGGCCCTACTGAGAAAAGTCAGACAGTTCAGGCAAATAGAAGATGCCAACATATGCATAATGAAGAAGAGGTTCTCCAGGGAGTACACATCAGAACCACCTGAGGAGGTTTAACAAATGCAGGTGCCCAAGCCAGACACCTGTGCTAAATCCCTGGTGACAAGCACTGTGCCAGAACTATTGGATGCATGTCTATTCTATCAGTCATGCCCTATTTCTGAAATGCTGGGTGAAAAGCAAGAAGGAGTGAGGGCTGAGGCTGACCACACCAGCCATGTCCCCATGGGGCTGGCACTCTACAGAGGCAATGGTCCCCAAAAGATGACTCCTTGAGTAGTTCACATCTTGTCTGTATCTTGGGGAAGAGCTGATGAGAGAGTGACAATAAGCAGCTAACTGTACTTATCACCCCTGTCCTAGAGAAGACAGGGTATGTCTGGGTGATATCAGGAGTCTTGGGTGGCTGAGATTCAAATCAAGTTTGGAATAATCCCTGACCTGAAGGACGACACATACTGGGATTGGTCCTCCACATTCCCCAAGTGTGGAGGGGCCATTGGTGAGAGGTGGGGTCTGCAGTTCATGTAGGGCAAGAGCATTGTCCAGGCATCAGACACCAGGGCCACTCGCCTTCGCTCTGCTTTGAGATGGCTTAAAATGCCTTCTCCTTGCTCTCCTGGTTGGGCTTTTCTTAAAAAGTGAGGGGATGAGGCCTGATGAGCTCTTACATTCCCTTCCTGTTTTCACTGCAATCCTCTAAATTTCATATTAGAGTAAAACAAAACCATACCAAATTACTTCTATAGAGAACATCTAGTTTTCCTATAATTTTTTAAATCACAGAACACAGGTTTATTATATTCAAATGACACAGAAATATGCAAACTGCAGAGTCAAGTCCCTTCTCCCCAGTCTTGTTCTCCAGAAACAACAAATGCTTACAGTTTGGGGCTGTGCCTTCCACAGCTTTTAGTATAATTTTTTTCTTTCAACTTTACCAACAAACTCTCAATTTTAAATACTAGAAGGCTAGGTTGACTTGAAATTCAGACTTCTAAGACACTCCCTGGTCTCTGCTGTCTGTGCGGATGGGTCACTCAGAAAGAGCCAGGAGCCTCTGGGGTTTGTCAGGAAGAGTACTGTGGGTGAGGAAGCTTTACCATTGGTTGTGACAAAGGCCCCTGGCTGGGTGGAGGGACCAGGATTGCCTGCCACACTCCTGTTCACAAAGACATTGATTGTGAGTTACACTCCATTAGGCTGGAAATTGTATTTGCATGTTAATTCTTTGAGCTTCAAATCTTTTCATCCTGGCCTCAGGCTCTTGCACAGTTTGCTAAAGAAATTCTGTCAATTTACCTCATTTTATCTGCCTATGGCCACGTGTGTGCACAATCAAGTGTGGTAATATTGTGGGACAGAATTGCTTCTCTTGGGCTGCAGCCAGCTCTCATGCAAGGTGGTGCCCAAACACCATGTCCAAGGAATCTGGAATGGCCTTTGTGATGGCTAAACCCCTTAACCTGGAGAATAATATAAGAATAGAGCTTATCTTTTTTGGTGTGTGGGGGGTGGGGGGGTGCTGGTTCCTGTGAGGAAGTGAATTTTGATCTCAGTCAACATGGAATCTGCATTGACTGGCTGAAAGGGGAGATGCCTGCCCACAGGTAATGGCCAGTGACCAGTGGGTTTCTTGTGGCCATTTATCAACCATACTCAAAAGTCAATTATTGTGGTGCTGATGTGCTGAGGCCCTAGCCTTACTCTTGCCTCCAGATGTGGCCAGACTTACGTGGCTTCATTTACCATTGCTATTTAAAAAACAAATAAATAAAACAGAAACATACTATACACATTATTCTTTATATTATTTTTCCCTACTCAATACTTTTTGCATCTCTTTGCAATTCAATACCTATAGACCAATTTTATTCCTTGTAATAGCTGTGTAGTATTCTATAGAATATGATATCTCCAGGTTTTTTTTTTTTTCCTGTTATAAACAATTCTGCAATAAACATCTTTGCTCATACATCTTTTGGACTGGTGGTTTTATTTTACCTGGAGAGATTCCCAGAAACAGCATTGCTCTTGGGTCAAAGGGACTCTATATCTTTAACTTTAATAAATCCTGCTAGATTACTTTCTAAAATGGTTGAAATAATTTACAGTCCCACCAACAGGGTTTGTGAATGCCCTTTTCCTCACACTCCTGCTAGCACAAGATATTATCAATCTTTTTAAATTTGGAAGTTAAGACATAGGAACACATTTTTATTTTCATTTACATTTCCCTGAAAACAAATGAGGTTTCTCTTTAATCTCAAATTGTACTCTATTGTCCTTGCATTGATACATTGTCTTTGCAGATAAGTTGGGTTGGGATTGCATGTAAAAACAGAAGGAGAAGTCCTTCTGAAAGGTCAAAGAGCTTGGAGAAGATTGGGCGTGTCTGTTAGATCATTCTCCTGGCCACCTGGGGCTCCTGTTAGTGTCCGGTGTTACCTCATGCATACAAATGAAAGGATGGGGTGATTGCACCAACTAGGGCAGCTTAAAAATTGACTTGGGGACCACTTTCTCCACAGTCAGAGTCTAGCACAGAAAAATGGGACTTCCTGGAAAGATGTAAGCAGGTATCAGAAGACCATCTTCGATTTATTTACTATAGATAGAGTGACGAATAAGATAGGCAGGTCTTTGCCTTCATCAGTTTCAGAGTCTAATGAGGAACTCATGGGCTTAAACACATGATTATACATATATGTGTTTAATTACAAATGGATAAATACTAAAAAAGTGCAGGGGAACCTAACTTAGTCTGCACAATTGGTCAGTTGGGAAAGACATCCCTGAAGAACATTTCAGTGGAGACCAGGGGTGGGGAGGGTGGGGTGAGTAGGTGCTGGCCAGATGAAGGGGGTGGCAGCATTCCCAGTAGAGGGCATTGAATGTGCCAATGTTTGGATGTGGACATCTGCATTGTAGAGAGCTTGGAGTAGGTGACCTCTTGACTTTTGAGAAAGTCTTTGCCAGTGAGAGTTCCACCAAATGGTCCCAAAGCGTCCTCTCTTACAGGTGCTGGGCTGGCCCAGTTGCTCACTGACAGAGAGGCATTTAAAGATCAGGGGCCCTTGAGGAAGTCTTAATAGGTAGACTTCTGTCTTCCGGTACTATGAATAGTACATTCCTGCTGTTTGGCCCATTGGATTGTGGCCCTTTGTAATAGTGATCCTAGCAAACTTTGATAAGTGCTGGAGATCATCAAAGCCAAGGTTGGTGGGGGACTTGGGTGGTATGTGGGAGGAGTCAGGAAAGATTTAAACCCTGGAGCTTCCTAGACAGAGTACTGAGAGATTGTGAGGACAGATAGAACCAAGAAAGGAGACTTTGAGAGATGGCAAGAAAGGAATGTCTTCTGCCCGATCTGCCAAGTTCATGTCCAGTGAGCTCTCCCTGCTGCAAGGTCAGTGATGGAGCAGACCCTGAGATGCAGGGGACTTTGTAAGCCCACCTGGTTGAACTGTGGAGCTATCTAGCTCCTCTGCTTCCCTGGGTGTAGAATGACCAACTCTCCCAGTTTGCCCAGGTTTGGGGGTTCCTAGGATAAGGACTTGTAGGGCTAAACCCAGCAAAGTCTCTGGAAAATAGGTGAGTTGGTTCATGCTATTTGGGAGTGACCTTGAAGGAAGCTGCTCCTTTGGATCAATAGAAAAAACCCAGGTGAGAGTCCCAGGCTAGCCCAGTAAAGGGGATGATGCAGGTGGCACTCCAGTGACACCATGGTGCTGGCTGATGGGTTTGACCAGACACAAGGAGGGTGAGGTGGTGACCTCCATGCACCATTAACTTTTACATATCTCAGAACAGAGGCCAGACCAGCCCCCCACCCCCTATCTGAGAAACTGCCTGGCATGGCTTCTTCCTTCCAGTTCTCCAGAATCTGCTAAAAGCATCTGCAGGAGGTGAAATGGTGGCTCCCCCAGAGAGAGCCCCATGTCCTAATGCCAAGAACTTGGCAAAGTTTGGAATCTTGAGAGGAGGAGTTTATTCTGGATTATCGAAGGGACCCTGGCTGCCATCACAAGTATCCTTATCAAAGGGATGCAGAGGGAGACTATACAGATGCTCAGAGGGGAGGATGATGTGACCATGGAGGCATACTGGAGTGGTCCCAGGTCCAGGAATGCCGGACCTGGCCACCACCAGAAGCTGGACCAGGTAAGGGATGGATGGTCCTCTAGCAGCCCCAGAGGGACCACAGCCTGCTAACACTTTGATTTTAGACTTCTGGCCCCCAGAATTGTGAGGAAGTAAACTTCTGTTGTTTTAAGCCACCAAATTTGTGGCAATTTGTTACAACAGCCCTAGGAAACTAATTGTAGCACCCCAGACCTTAGCTTTCTGACCACCAGATAAGAGAACTCACGTCTGGGTTCTTCCCCTCTGATAAGGGTCATATTTCTGTCTAAAAGGCTGTTGCCTAGAGTCTGTCATGAATGACAGGGAGCTGGCTTGGGGGTGGCTGCATGCAGGGCAGGGAGCATGGAAGAGTCTTCTCAGAGCAGGCCGAGCCCCAGCATTGATCACAGGTTCATGGGAGCCAACCTTCTGCTGTGTTTAGAATCATGGCCATTCCTCTGCAGTTGAGAATTGGATCTTGCCAGGCAGCTGGTGTTTGGGGAGGTTGGGTAATAGGCATGCAGGGCTTCTGGCAATGTGATGGGGAAAGAAAGTGGTGACAGAGGAGGGAGCGCCGAGAAGGCTTGGCAGGGGAGCTGGTGTTAACTCATTCCAGCAGCCTCTCCCATTGGTTCAACCTTTTCCAGCTTGTGAGCTTTTTATATCGAATCCTGGCAGGAGCCCTGGGAGGTGGGTGGGGTGCTGCTGATGTATTGGAAAGACAAGGTTGTGATGGTTAGGGTGGGTGTTGACTGGCCTAGGCCTCACAGCTGAGAATGGAGGAGGCAGGACCAACTGCCTCAAACCTGTGCTCATTCCTCAGTGTTGGAGGCTGGTTATTGAGCTTAGGCAGGTGCTGCCAGTCAGGTGGGACATCTGTTTTGCCTCAGGGAACAGTTCCTGCAATGCCCATTGCTTCTGTGCGAGGCTGCCTCTGGCTGGGTTCCCCAGAAAGTAGGTCTGAGCATGGGCACTGTTAGTAAGGAAATGTTGGGGGCACCGTGCCTGTGGAAGCAGGGGGAAGCAGTGGAGCTGGGCAGAGAGGGATGCTGAGCAATACCACCTTCAATGTGGGGCCTCAGCAGCCCCACAGGGAGTTCTAGAGCCCCTCCTTTCTGATTGGGGCACATCAGAACCCCAGAGTCCCAGAAGCCAGAGCTAGAGGAGCCCCAGACATTGCCGAATCCCATCTCCTCATTGTAGAAGATTGAGACCCAGGCTTGGCTTGGCAAGAATGATTTGTAGCTTGGACAAGAAGTGAGTTAATATTCTGAGATGGTTTCCCCCTAAAATGTCACTGACAAGTCATAATTTCTGGAATAGGCCTGTTTGGGATATTTCAAAGTCTTTCCCTATCGTTATCTGTAGTATAAGTGCAGTATATGTCAGTTTCACCACAGTAGGGTGTAGTGAGTATCATCCCCTGGGCCTCTTGCAGCCCTTCTTGATACTCTAAGAACAGCCTTAGAAAGACACTGGCTTCCACACTGGCCCCTGTGGTGGACTCTGGGAGGTACCAGCCTTCAGCAATGAGGGACAGGTCTCCCAGTGGCTGGAAGTGTCTGTAGGCAGTCTCACATGCCATACTCCTCCCAGAGGTGGCGCGGCTGAAGAGAGCTGCTTCACCCAAGTTCACGGCCTTTCCTGGGACAGTCCACACCCACCAATCAACACAGTGTCAAAAGATCGGACCCTCATGCTCCTCCCTGCTTGACATAGCTGTGAGGGGTTATCCTGGCTCCAAAACTCGACGGGGCGGGGCTGGCTAAGGTCATCATTGAACACGACACTGGGACTCAGCCTCTCTCTGTCTAGTCCCACTTCCTTCCCCTCCCTTCCACAGCTGTAGGGCTCCAATTTATTAGGAACTTCAAGATAGCACGGGAGCTATCTTGTGTGCGGGCCCAGTGCAGTTACACAGGCTATATGGGTCCAGAAGGCCTGTCCATGATGGAACGATAGCCACTTTGTGAGAAGGGCCCTTGAGTGCGAGAAGAGAACAGTGTTCTAGTTCACAGACCTCAGGCCTGAGCTGCACACAGGGCTGCTTCTCAGGGGGTATAGGGGTGGGGTGGGCATAGGGGGACAGGGAGCTGGGAACCTCCTGCACAGGGCCTGGGAAGGGTTCCATGTTCTCAGTCCTTCAACGCTTCAGCAGGACGCAGTGGTGGCTTCATCTTTGCAAGCCCTGCTTCCTCTCCTAGGCAGGGGACAGGGCTTGCAAAACTATCCCTGGTGGGTAGGGGGTGGACAGTAAGGTTCTGCCTGGGAAGCCTGTGCGGACTCCTGATGTGGTAGATAGTCTGGCAGGAGTGATCTGCTTGTAGGGCAGACAGCTGTTGAGGGCAGGGAGAAGCTGTGGCTTCTGGCCAGCAGACAGCAGCCTTCCCAGCCCTACTAGTTCAGGCTGGAGGGAACTCCCTGCCCTGGTTTGAGCAGCCTGACCTCAGTCCTGCTTGACCCCACCATCCCCACTTGATTGGAAAGAACCTGGCACACAGCAGGTGTTCAGTAGATAGTAATTAGTGTTATTGCAACTGCCGATGCCCAGCCCTCATCCCCTGGCCTGAGTCCATGGTTTCCAGCCCCTGGGACCATGCTAGGGAAGTGACCATGGAGCCCTCAGCAAGTGGGCAGCCCTGCCCCTGCAGCATGGGGTGAAGGAGGCCATTCCCAAATCCCTTCCAGACTGGCAGATGTTTAACAGTGCAGTTGACTCAGGGCTCCTCTGGTAGTCTAGTGGGGGTTTTCTTGGTCACATTTTATAGCTTTTACAACTGTACTCCTGGGGGTGCACAGAATGTCTGTAGATTCTGCAATTCAACAGATCTGGCTTTGAACCCCAACTCAGGCACTTCTGAACCACTGTATAGCATTCGCAATGTACCGGGCACCAGCCTGGGTGCTCTGTATAAATGAACACATTTCACCTTTGTATCCACCCTATGAGGAAGAAAGTGTTAGTATCTCTTCTGTAGAAATGAGGACATGAAGCGCAGAAAAGCTAGTTGTCTAAGTTCACATAGCCAGCAGAGCTGGAATTTGAACCCCAAGATACTGGCTGTAGATGCTATTTATTTAGGTTGTTCGAAGTGTCTTCTGTGTACTGACTCATTTAATGTCACAGAAACCCTATGAAGAAGGAATTATTCTTGCTCCTACTTTCCAATGGGAATACTGAGCCTCACAGAGGCTGTGTGTTTCCTAAGATCACAAGGGAGGCAGCAGAGCCAGATTAAAGAATAGGAGGGTCTGCAGTTGAGTTGACCAGGGTTCACATTCCATCACCAACATTCGCTAGTTGTGTCACCCTGAGCAACTAACTTGCTTAACTCGGTGACCCTCAGGGAAGTGGGAGAGTCATGTCTTACAGGATTGTGGGGCATACATAATAACAGTATCTGGTAGTTACTATAAGATAGCCTCTACTATGAGCACTTAATTCCTATCATTTTAATTTCTTACAATAACTCCATGATTCTATTATTAGTCCTATTTTGATGGATGAGGCACAGAGAGGCTATGTACCTTACCCATGGCCACACAGATCCCTAGTGGCAGAGTTGGGGTTAGATCCTGGATAGTTAGCCTGAGAAGGATGGCACCAGAGTCCACGCTCTTAGCTACTGTACTAAACTGATAACATATGTAACCAGTTTATGGAACAAGCTGGGTTTGGTAGGCTGCAAGCAAAGGTAATTTAACATTTAATTCTGCCCCATTAATTCATTCTCCCGAATAATCCTTTCTTGTTCCCAGATGAAATCTCAGCAGATCTTTAGTTTTCTGTTCACTCTTAGGGTTTAATAGATGGTCTCATCCCTCCCCTACCCCTGGTTATTAAAGTCTGCTTTTCTGTATTATCAAAGCTTCAATCTTGCACCCAATTGAAAACAACTTCATCTTCCCAGACACCTCTTGGCTTGCACCTCCCTTAGGGACACCTGCCATGGGGGAAGGTGGTCATGCTGGACTTCTCCCCACTTTCCACCTCTCTCAGCCTGTTCTCTGCCAGCCTCCCCAGGGGAGCTGGCACAGTCAAGGGCCCTGAAGCTGGACGGTCATTGCCTGGGGCTGGTGCATTCCAAATGTCAGTTCCATTTATCTTTCCAGTTCCAAAGTGCCTCTCCTGGGACACTTTGGAGGGTTTCTTGGGGACCTCTAATGGCAGTTCCCTGGCATGGTGGTCCCCGCTCACAGGTTCCCCCTCACCCCAAGGTGAGCCTCTTCATGAGTCAGTTTTGCTGTCCTATCCCTGTGGGACATTCACCTTTCATGTGTAGGAAGCAGTGTATAGAGCACAGGAAATCTTGGGAAGAATCCAGGGGGCATCAGGTTTTTGGAAGCTAAACTTTTTGGCACCTGGGTCTGGTGTGGCCTATATATCCGAAGGTGTGACCTTCGCACTCCCAGTGTGACTGCTGTAGCTGTTGCCATGAAAATTCAATCTCAAATAATAACATTTATTTGAAAAGCACCGTTCCCATCTCTAATTTTTATCCCTATGGTTTCTTCATGCTTTTGTTGATGACATCTCAGCTCTCCAGGATGGCCATAAAATGGAGCCAAGGCACACAGATTTCCTTCCCAGGGATGATAATTTCAGTAGAACAGAGAGCCTCTTCATAAAAGAAAATGTATTTTCTTTTCATTGTTGAAAAATGTATGCAAAATTCCCGTGATGCTAGAGACTTGTTATCAGCCAGTAACTTTTATTACAATTTTTTTTTTTTCCCTAGCAAAATAGGAACCAATTAGGCTGTTTCCCAAGGTTGGGATAAGATTGGTCAGACAGAGGTCAAGCAGAGATTTGTCACTGAAATTTGCTTCTGGCTGAGCTAAGCGAGGAGGTCCAGGCTGTTCCTCCCCTAGCATGGCCACGAGAGACCAGGGGTGGTGGTGTTCAGAGCCCAGATCCTAACTTGAGCTTCACCAGTGATTGGTTGCAGGGCCTTGGGTAATTCCATTCCCTGGCCAGGGCCTCAGTTTCCTCACCTTTAAGCCTAACCCAAGACCCAGCGGTTCCACATGGAGATGTCTACCTGGGGTGAGCCTCATGTGCAAGGATATTACCACAGCACCAGCATCATGACAAATAATTGGAAACAACCCAGATTTTAGAGGGACTACAGTATAGTATAGTTATATAATGGGATTAAAATTAATTAATACTCCTGGCTGGTGTGGCTCAGTGGGTTGAGTGCTGGCCTGAGAGCCAAATTGTAGCTGGTTCGATTCCTAGTCAGGGCACATGCCTGAGTTGCAGGCCAGGTCCCCAGTTGGGGGTGTGTGAGAAGTAATGAATTATTTCCCCTGCACATTGATGTTTTCCCCACTTACCCTCTTTCTAAAAATAAATAAAATCTTAATAATAATATAAAAGAACAAGTAATAGAAATGAGGTAGCTTAATGCAGTGACGTGAACAAATCTGAAGATTATCATACCGAATGAGACAAGTGAATTGCAGAAAACATTGAAGATTGTTATGTGAAATATTCCACCCCTCATGCAAATTACACACATACTGAACTACTGCATATTATTATGATTCCTGTGTCTACACAGAAGTTTAAGAATTGAACTGGAAAGGTTCAATTAGTTCATGGTAGTGGCTGCCTTAGCAGGAGGAAAGACATTGGGGATGAAGAAAAAAGGGACTTTGAATATACACACAAAGCAAATAAATTTTCAAGTCCGGGTGGTAGATAAATAATTGTATAATAGATGCTGATTGTACATTTTTTCTGTATCTTTGAAATGTCTCAGAAAAAAAGGGGGGAAATGTATGCATAAAAATAAGCTAGGAAAGACTCATAGGTAGAAAGAGGGTACCCCAGTCTTTTGGTCCCAATTTAACAGACCTCTAGGGGTAAAGGAGGGTGGACTGAGGGGTCATGTCCCTGGGGGTCCCCCACCCTGGAAACTTCATTGTTGGCTGGAATATGTGCAGTGCACAGGCCTGCCAGAGAGGGAACGTAACAGATGAATGAAGCTGGGGCTACTCACAGAGAGAATGAGGCAAGAGGGAGGAACTGAGTTTGGGGGATCCCTGGGAGTTCTGTAGGGGGAGCAAGATGATGAGTCCCCTTCATGTGACCTTTCATGCAAATGCCTTCCTGAAACTACGTTTTCCCTTGGGCTCTTCAATGGTCTCCTCACAGAGACTATTCATTAAAGCACAAAATGGGGCCTTTCATTGGCCCCCAAGGGCATCTTACCTTCAGGTGATCCATTTTTATGGGTCATGTTTTAAAAATTACATCCAAATTAAATTTGTGCTGACTTAATTAGAATGTGTAAGCTGAGGGATTTCTTCATTGTCTCTGCTACCGGATTCCTGGGCAAATAACTTCTCTCTGGAAACTGCTATTCTCACCACCACCAGACGAGGGGCAGGCTGGGCTCTTCCTCGCCAGCCTGTGGGTTCAGGTAGGCTGTAAGAACTGGAATCATCCTTGAGACCATCAAAGTTCACCTCCTTCTTCTTAAAGAGGGAGACTGAGGCTAGAGAAGGACAGTACACTGCTCAGGATCATCTATGGCTGTGGTATCTTCTAGAGGCCTCTGTCCAGATAAGGGTGTGGCTCAGTGAAGAAGAACCTTTTCTTGGATACTGTGAGGGACAGACAGCTGGACTTCAAGGCCTGGGGAGTGGCCTTAGTCCTGAGAGACTCCCAAGGCAACACACCTCTGAGAAGCTGGGTTGGGGCACATGATAGGTGGCCCTACCAAAGACCTACACACGCTCATGTCCCACGTCTGTAAATATGTCACCTCTACAACAAAAAGGACTTGGTAGACATGATTAAATTAATGATCTAATATGGGGAGGCTATCCTGTATTACCCGGATGTACCCCCAGGTAATTGCAAGGGTCTTTATAAGAGGGAGGCAGGAAGGTCTAAGTCAGGGGGAACATGGCAACTAAAGCAAAGAAGTAGCATGTGTGTTTCCGAGAGAGTGAAAGGAGGGTAGGGGAGAAGATACTCTGCTGCTGGTTTTGAAGGGGAAGGGCCACGAGATAAGACATTGGCCTCCAGACATTGAAAAAAACAAACAATTCTCCCTTGAGCCTCCAGAAGAATACAACCATGCTCACACCTTGCTGGCTTTCAGAACTATAAAATAATAAGTTTGTGTTGGGTTAAATCACTGGCTTTGTGGGTATTCATTTTAGCAGCTATAGGAAACTAATATAGGGCACGAAACAAAAACTTCAGATTTCTGTTGCACGTGGCAAGAAAGCTAACCGGGATTGTCCTAAACTTAAGGAAAAGGAACTGGGTAGGGAATCTACTGGTTGTCTCTGGCTTAGCACAGGACTGGATACAGTTTTAGGCAGAACTGCATTCTGGGCTTCAGTGGTGGCAAGACCAGAGCTGCAACTCCAGGCTTGATTGCTTCTCATCCTGAAGTCTTGGGACAAAAAAGATCTTTTTGTTCCTCTCTAGAAGCCTCATGAGATCGTAAGAGCTCTAATTAGTAATTCTCTAGCCACACATCACATTTGGAGCTGAAGCAACCATAGGGACTTAGACCAAAGAAATGATGGGTCCCAGGTAAAATTTGAAGACTATGATCAGAAGTCAGGAGGTGGGGTGGGAGGGAATGATAGTTCACTCAAAACAAGCCTGGCCACTGTGAAGCACACCAGCATTGTCTTCAGTGTACATGATGTGGAGAAGCAGTGGTTCAGATTCAAGTGTTACCACTTACAGGGCAACCCTGGGCAAATCATTTCATCTGAGCACATTAAGTCCCATGGGCTCATCTGTAAAGTGGAGAAGCCATTACCTACCTTGAAGGGATGTCGTAGGAATTAGAGGTAACCTACTTATGTTAGAGTTCACTTGTCACAATTATCTAGCTTGGAGGAATTCCTTAGTAAGTAGTGGGTCTTACTGGTGATGACAACCTCAAGGATGATGACATTGGTGACAATAATAATGACCTGGGATCTTCTGTCTCAGGGGCACATGATGGCTATTGGTGACCAAAAAACTTGCTCACAAATTTTTGACTACCCAAATCAATGAGTAAGTTAAATAATAAAAATAGCTCAAGGAAAAAAAAAATGTATCTTTTGGCACAAAATGGAATCAGTAAAGTCTCCAAGGGAAAGTTTTCATTCAAATGCCACTGTTCAATCTGAATATTTAAAAATATCTTCCTAATGAGTATATACTATTTTAGTTTCTTGGAAGAAAAAGTAGATAACAGAATTAAACAAACAACTGCTTTCCCTGGCATTTAGCAGCTCCCATTGGCTCAATGTTGTGGGCAAAGCTGCTGTGATTCTTTTTTCGGTAGAACTTCTGTGCTCTTTGGGGGAAATGTTCTTAGAGGTGCGGTCAATCCTGGAGTCAATGAAAATCCTCTCATTGGCATGAGAGGAATGTCTTCCCCCACAAAGAAACAGACTTTGTTGAATCATGGATAATACAATGGATCTTCTCAGGGACCTCAGTTGATCTTGGGCTCAAGGCCAGAGCCCATGGGATGCACTATGGCTCATATTCCTGGGTCAGCTTTGGGTTTTGATGCTCAGAATTGAGAGAACTTCCCAAACTTCCGGTTTGCAAAGTACTCTCGCCTCCATTGTCTCTCTTGTTTTCATGGCACCTGCATGATATAGGTGCTGTGCAGATGAAAAAGCTGAGGTTCAGAATAGAAATCTGAAGCCCTGGCTGGTGGCACAGTGGATAAGGCACCAGCCTGCGAACCCAAAGGTCGCCGATTCGATTCCCAGCCAGGGCACATAACCAGATTGCAAGCCAGGTCTCCAGCCAGGTCCATAGCAGAAGGCAGGTGAAAGGCAACCATACATTGATGTCTCTCTCCCTCTCTGCCTCTCTCCCTTCCCCTCTCTCTAAAAAATAATAAACAAAATCTTAAAAAAAATTTTTTTTATCTTAAAAAAAAAAAAAGACAAAGAAATCTGAGTTGTTTAAGGCTATGTAGCCAGTGAGTATCTGGAATTAGAACCTCCATCTCCTACCTCCCTGCCTTATCTGCTGATAGTATCACATAAATTAAAAATTGGAATTCGAATGCAAGTTGACTAAGCTGCTGAACCTGTTGAGGAATTAAGAATTTGTGTCTACTGCCTGTAGCCATGTGCTGGGTGCTGCAGAAGATACTACAGATAAAGGACACCTGTGTGCAGTTTGCAGCAATAGTTCTTTAGCTCCTTCTGTCAATAAAATCCTTAGAGGTTCAGGATGAAAGAGTCCATCCTTCAGCAAGTCCTCTATGCTACTAGCCTATTCATATCAGTTCCAACTGTGCTTTACAGAAATCTCTCTGGATTTGTCTCCTTTGCCTTGTATCATGGCATTCATGCACATGTCTTACCTCCAGCACTGGAATGTGAGCTCTATGAGCCTCTATGTTTGCACTTCTTCTTCCACCATGGCACCTAGCAGAGCATGTGGTTCATAATAAGTGCCTCGTACCCTGTGCTTCAGGAAAGGATGCCCAGCTGGTGGATGGCTTCCCCATCATGTCAATGGCAACACAGGACCCACTTCACCTGGGACAGGAATGTCCTCTCAACAAGGAAACAGACTTTGTTGAGTCATGGATAATGCAACAGATCTTTTTAGGGACCTCAGTTTTCTGATTCATAAAAATCATTGAGGTGGCATCTTCATAAGTAATACAGAAAGTAATCTTGGGCTCAAGGCTGAACCAAGGAGGAAGAATTGAAGTACCTCTTGCCTGAGCTACTGAGTGGGCCTGATCCAGGGATCTAACACATCACATAGCATTTTACAGCCTTAGCATTCATTACTGAGCACCTACAATGTGACAGGCTGGAGGTTTGACATGGACATTGCTTTCAGGGAATTCACCATTTGATTAAAAAGTCAGACCCCAAAGCAAGTCCGGCCACAGGCACAGGCTTACACAGGTGTGTAGGAGCACAGAGGAGGACATGAGGACTCTGGCACGAGGATTCTCAGAGAGAGGCTGAGTTTTCCCACTGGGTAGAGCCAGTATAGGGAAATGGACGCTGTTTCATGCTCATGGCTTCTTATTCTACTTCACCGTAACAGGTTGGCACACTCCTCTAACAGTTTCACCTTTGAGCCTTTCTTACTGCCCAGACCGAGTTCCCTGGGGCCAAGAACTCTGTCTCTGCTCCTTCTATTTCCTCTTCCTTCTAATGAGAGATATTCTGGGCTGACAGTATTTAAAGATCAAGAACTTGGTCCTGGTTTCTATTCTTAGTTCCCCAAGGCTGGGCCTAGGTTTTCATTCCCTGCCTTCCCTGCCAGCTGATCCTCACACGAGGCATGCTATATGCATGTTTTTCAAGGATATGGGATCTTGCGGGACTGACAGACAGTGTTGTCTAAGTCAATCCCAGGTATCCCTCATTCATTGAAGTCAAGGGAAGGAACTGACATTTTATGCTGAGAACTAGCTTTGGGAGGGGGTGCTGAGAACTGGGCATAAACAAGGTGGCTAGGGCAGCATTTAATTCCCTCCCTTTATTTCCCTCTTTGCTTTGAGGCAAGCATCAAAAGCTAGGGCCAGAATTGGGTGTCTCTACCACACAGAAAATAATTCTTTCATATCATTTAAATTAGAAGCACTTCAGTCTGAGTTGCAGAAGTTGATCATCCCTTAGAGCTAAAATTCTCTAGGCAATTAGTCTATCTTTTCTCTAATGTTTATACTGCCTTCCCCAAATCTAATGAGGGGATATTCAGCATCTTAAGCATGTTCCTATGGTCCAGAAGGTGTCACTCCATCTGTGCTGTGATGAAATGCTAGATTATAGTTGCAGAACGATTAATTATGCCATAGCCATGAGAACACTTCCGAGAGAATCACTGTCGAAAGAGTAATTGTACAAGGTCTCCAGCCTTCTTAGATCTTTCTTTCTTTTTTTCTTTCAAATGACAGGAGGAGCTCAGAGAGACTGCAAGTAGTTGACTGCTGGAGCAATGGGTCAAATTCTGAGGAGGTAGAATTTATATGAACTTTAGAGTCTTCCTGCCCCACCTCTTTGCATGCAGGTGCTAGGATAAATTCTGGATCACATTCCTTTCATCTGGTACCAAGTTCTAATAAGTTCTAATAAGTCCTCCCTTTCCTTGAATTCTAGGATGTTGCACAAAATATTGGTTATGCCTTCAAAGTGCTGTGCACTTTAAAACTGATGGACTTGCCCTGGCTGGTGTGGCTCAGTGGATTTAACAGTGGCCTGCAAACCAAAGGGTCACTGGTTTGCTTCCCAGTCAGGTCACATGCCGGGGTTGCAGTCCTGGTCTCCAGTTCAGGGTGTGTAGGAGGAAATCACACATTGATATTTCCCTTCCTCTCTTTCTTCCTCCCTTCCTTTTGCTCTAAAAATAAATAAATAAAATCTTAAAACTGATGGAGTTTTGTGTTGTTTGGAATAGCCTCCAGACTTTAATTTGTATAGAAAATCCCTAATTGGAGACCTGACACAAATGCCTCCTTCTCAATCAAAGCCATACTCTACTCCTTCAGGTAGACTCAATCCATTTAACCTCTGTGTTCCCACTTCGCTTTGCACACCCACAATTATAACATATTGCATTTTCAATAGCTTATCTTTCATTCTGTGTTTCTCACTGAAAGGTTCACCTGGAAATGGGGAGTAGGTTTTCAGATAAGGTAGAAAATTAAAGGTGTTAGCCTTAAAAAAATCCAAGGTGTTTACAGTTATAGAATAAAGCTTTTGCCTGTCTCCTTACTCCTAGGCAGGAGGACTTCACTCACTGGTCTGTTAGTTCCTTGAGGATAGTAAACATATCATATTCTATTTGAATATTCTCAGTCCTGGATATAACACTGATCCTGGCATAGAGATGATCATATATATTCATGGGATGAATGCCTGAACTAGTTAACACCTGTTAAATTTTTTGAGGACAGCTGGTAAATAGTACCTCTCTATCTCAGCTGAATTCAGAACTAAAAGAGGAGGGACAGAATAGGAACAAGGATCATCAAAACAGTACTAAAAAAAAAAAAAGCCAGGTTAGAGGATTATATCTTAGGTGATGGTCAAGAAGGCTTGCTAATCTTTACCTCCGTTCTACACCTTGGGACCTCTCAACTGAGAGGAAAAGCTCAAATTTACAGCCTGGATGGAGGAGGAAGAGGAAAGGGAGCCAATTCCCCACATCTAAGGTATTTGATTAAGTTATCTAGTTGAGAAACAGTGGAACATAAATGCTGCCACCAAACTGTGGGCTCCCTCTAAATCTATGGGGGTTGATAGCATAAAACTTGTCAAGAGGCCAAGTGCATTTAGGGGAAGTCCCCTTAATTGAGAATAAAGGGACAGAAAAGGCTTCACCCTATAACTATAAACAATTTGGATTACAACCTCCTTCCACCCCTGGTAAGCATCTTGCATTTTCTCTCTTATCCAAGAACCCATTTCCTACTTTCAGGTAAACCTTTTGGTAAAGAATAAGATAAAAAATTTTATCTATCCTTTCTTCCCTCAACTTTATACTTCGGTGGAGTCTCTTAAATGTTCTTTCCCTCTCTTCTATCCTTAAAAATAATGTGTAATCTTGGCAGAATTATACCCAGAGGCTTCAGTTTCTGTAATTCTAGGGGGAAATGAAGAGTTACTCTACACTTTTCTCAATAAGTTAAGTACTTTCCACATGGCTGATACTGCAACTGTATGAGGTGAGGAAGGTCTATCAACAGCGTCCACGACTTCAAGAGAATCAGGCTAGCAGAGAAGAAAGATGCAGAAAAAGAAAATGACAATTGACAGTGGTACACTAAATGAGAGAGGGTATCACAAGACACTGCAGGGATGTATATTTGGGGCCAATTAATTTTATTTAAAGTAGTAGGGGGTATGGATTTTACAGGGAAAGGAAACTCAATGGGTAATCTGGGATTGCATACTAAAGGAGGTATGCAAGGTAAAGGGGTAGTGTGTGTGTGTGTGTGTGTGTATGTTTGTGTGTGTGGTTTCAAGGAGTAGTATACCTGGAGGCCCAGAACTATGAAGCAGCTTGATGTGTGGGGAAAATAACTAGTCATGCTAAGTGGCTGTATTAGTAGATTCTTAAAAAGTGACCAGAAAAGGGGTTAGAGAGTTAAAAGAGTACTGGATAAACTGGAAATTAAAGAGGAAATTCTGAGAAACACTTACTGTTAGAGAATAAGGCATTTTATGCAACAGGATGTAATCTTGTGCTGGAGACAATGTTCAGAAATGAGAAAGCCAGTGGGGCTAAATTAGAGAGCTAAAGGGCAGTCTTTGTTCAGGACCACGGCCAGCGACCAGCCCACTTGAAGGGCCCGCTTGAAGGTTTTTTCCTCTGCGTTTGAAATGTTCTAAGATCTCAAGGCAGTAATGGGTAGAAAGTGGGAGGCTGCTGGAGAGTGGAAGGTTTGGTGATAAAGAAAAGTCTGTGCATGTTCAGATATTCACAGGTTAGTGCAAAATGCTGCTCTTAAGAAGTTGACACTGTGATTCAAAGTTGGGTAGAATTAGCAGGCATTTCTTTTTCTTGCCCTGAAGTAAAGACATCGTTATTTCTGAAGCTTGGAAGGGCCAAGCTTTGGGTTTCTATTGTACTATGTGATGAAAATGTTCTCTTCCATGGATGTTCTTTAATTACCATTTTGGGTATAGGTGCCAGCTCAGAGGTTAGAGTCCTTGGGCTCAGCTTGGAGCCAGGGCTTCTCAAAAGGAAGCTGCTCATTATAGTCTAACAGTCAGAGTGTGCAATTGAAAATTCTCAACTCATTGAGATTACAATTCATTTGAACATTATTTTTTTATATGTGTTAGAAATAATAGCTATTTCCAACACCCTTTACTTTATACCCCTTCTGTCTCTGGCAAGCCTAAAGAGCCATCTTTTCTTTTTTTTGCTGCCCGAGTTAGCATCTGTTGTTTTCCTTTTCATCCATGAGTACTTACAGGGTTGGGGATGAAATTTAACTATTATTCTGTAATCTATATACTTCCCAAGTCATCAATTCTATGGCCTCTGGAAAAGTGAGACTGGTTAGGCTAGGGCAGGGATTTGCTTTGATTGGGAAAAGCTAGTGGAGAGAAATGGTTTCTCAACTAGGATCCATGAGAGGGCTTCAATGTATCTTTGATGCCCAGAAATTGTTTGCAAGATTGTGTGTGTGTGTGTGTGTGTGTGTGTGTGTGTGTATGTGAATATACATGGTCCATTTCCAGGGATTAAGCACACCACTTTCTTCAGAAGCTCTGTGACTCTTTTGACTCTTAAATGAGTTAAAAACTAAAGGATAAAGAGAGGAGAATAGACATAGAGGAAAACTAATACAGAAGAGATTAGGGATGGGAAGAGTTATCTTAAAAGAAAACTTTTTAAAGTAACTAGGGAGCTCAGTGGTTATAGAAAACCCCTCCAAGGCCAAATGAGACAACACTACCCTCACTCCTTTACTGTAAAAGGAATTTTAGCCAGATTAATAGCTATTGATTAACATTTATGCAGTACATACTACCTATCAGATAGTATGCTAAAGACTCACTCTTTTATCCCTAAAGGAAACCTTTTAGGGAAAGTATGCAATATAGAATAATATTATTCTTATTTTATAGATGAAGAAACTGAGGCTCAGAGAAGGTAAGCAATCCAGCATTGCTCCTTAGCCTGTATGAAAGCCAGAATTTGAACCCAGGAAATGTGGCTTCCCAATCTTTAAGAGCTGCCTAATGTTTCATCCAGAAGCTTGTTAAACAAACAAATATACACATTAGCCTAACAATACAGATAATTTCAGCAAGTAATAATTTTAGGTGGCAATAAATCTTCAGATGGCATGGTAGGAAGAGTAATGGTGCCCTAAAGATGCCCGCACCCTAATATCTGAAACCTGGGAACATATTAGGTTCTATAGTAAAAAGAAAACTAAGGTTTCAGATGTAATTAAAGCTCTTTATCAGCTAACCTAGAGAAAGATAAAGAAGTTATCCTGGATCTCTGGGTGTGACCAATGGAATCACAAGGATCCCTAAAAGTAGAAGAAGGTACAAGAGCCCATCAGAGGAAGATGTGGCTTTAAAAGGAGTGTGGTGGTCAGTGAGCAGGGCAATGTCACAGGGTGGGGCTGGAGGGATGGCAGAGCCAAGTCCTGGAGGGTCTTGTAGGTATTAATGAGGAGGATCCATATTATTTATGCACTTTGAGTTCACAAAAACAGACATATCTGGAGCAGAAATGCCATCATGCACAATATGAATTAGCTCCATGTCTCTTCTCTTGAGAAGAATAGGAGCCATTGTTTACCTAAGTTGCATCCACCTCCCCCCCGCCACCAGCTCCTCCCTTTAGCTTTTAACATGCTTTAGCCTCTTCCTTCTAAAGTACCAACAGCACTTTCTTGACACCTGTCTCCCTGCTCTCCGTTTTCCCAGATGTGCTTCTTACAAGTGTGGCCACACTTTTTATCTTCACACACCAAATGCTGTCACACTTTGACCCAGTGCAATCTGGCTTCCACTTGGGGGTCTTTTATTCTGTGTACATTGGTAGCCACTGGAGGGTTTTAGGAAGATAACCATAACTTGATTTGTACTTCAGAAATATTCCTATGCCTGGCTACTTCATACAGAGTAGGTTTGAAAAAAGCCAAAAAAGAAAGCAGGGAGGTGAGTAAGGAAGTTGCCACATTACTAGCTGAGAGGATGCTGGTGTGGACAGGGTAACAATGGGGGACTTGATGAAAAGAGGAGAGGTTTGGGGTATGTTTGGAAGGCAGGGCTGGCAAAACGTTCAGGTGGATTGAATGGAGGGGTGAGGGAGGGAGAGCAGAATTGCAGAAGATGTCTAGGAGTTCGGCCAGAGAAGCTAAGTGGATAGCAGTTATGAGAAATGACTAGAGGTGGAACAAGTTTGGAGACAAGAGGCATCCAGGAAGTCCATTTGGGTCATATTTTGTTTGAAATTCTCATCTGTATGGTGATAGCCAATAAACTGCTGAATATATCAATTTGGAGTTTAGGGATGGGGCCAGGGCTGAAAGTTCAAATCCAGAGGTCATTTTGGCTGATAGGTCTCCTGGAGGAGTCAATAAATGGTGTTGGCTTAGAAATGTAACTTCATCATGAAATGCTAAGGAAGGCTGGGGACAGGGGTCTAGGAAGAGGTGGAAGCACTATCTAGGGGACAACTATCAGTGAGCTGTAGACAGGCTGCAGGTCACCAAGTGTCAACAATGGTCTGACACCAGCTTGCAAAACAAAAGGAGAGTTGACATCCTAGCATGAATTTGTCCCCCAGGACAGCACTCACATGTAAGACAACTGCTAAGCCTATCAGTCCAACCCTAAATTGAACAAAATTCTCTCCAGTTTGGTGATAAGTTCAAGGCCTGACTCAGAGCCCAAGGCCTCAGAAAGCAGCCCCTGTCACTTTCCAATTTGGAAACTCTGCAAACATGCATTAATGGCTGCCCCTCTAAGTACAGGGCACTTAAGAGTTACCAATAATGCTAGCATCTATGACCCCATATAATCTTCTTCATGGCAGCCTTCAGAGGGTTGGAGAGATTTTTTTAAACATCATTTATTTTATAGCTAAAGAAACAAAAACTCAGAGGTTCAGCCACTTGTCCAAGACCACACATCCAGGACGTGATAGAGTCAGGACTTCGGACCAGGACTGCCTGTTCCTAAAACCTTCATCCCACTTTCTCCCTCTGTCAGAAGCCACAGCTGCCTCCACCACTGCTAACACATGAGAACTGTCACAGGCTGTTCTTCATCAAGAAACCAACCAGGTGCTGCTTTAGCCTGGGATTGACATCAGATTCTCTCATCTCCTACCCCAGTTCTTACCATTGGAGAGACTGCATTCTTTCCAAAGAACTTGGCTTATTTTTCTCCCCCAGGACTGTACTTCCCTGCTGGTCAGAGTTCCTATCTTCCCATTCCACACCATCTGCTCACTTATTGGTCCATGATCAACCAACCACTCTCAGGGATGTCTTCCTGATTGCTCTGGCTTCCCTGAACTTCTCCAGGGGTCTCCAGGCTGAAGTAGCCTTGACCTCTAACCCCCATGTACTGGTAATCCATGTAACTCAGCCAAGCACTGAAGCATGTGATTACTCACAATGGCCTCTGTCCGAACTGTTCTGACCATAGTTACCTTTATTTCAGGGTCTTCAAGGTCAAATCCAACATTTATCCTTAACTCAGGGGACTTGATTCAGTTTCCTCTGTGCCAGCAGAAGCAAATAAATTAAATATAGACTATGTATCATAAACTCTCACAGAACTTTAAAGGTCACCAACTTCACCCTTCTGTCTGATGTTGTACTTCTTTCTCAAACATTCTTCCCAAAACCAAGCCTTTCATGACACATGGTGCTAACTCTTTGGGAAAGCCACTTCTTCTTTGACAGATACTTCAGAATTTATTTCCTTTTCACCTCAAAAGTTACCTGCTAGCAATAGTCTCTCCTGCTACAGTTACTTAGTATAGAGCCACCCCTGCTTTGTGGTGGCCATTTTAAGGGTTCAAGGCACTGATCTGAACCCTAAGGCTTCTCATTTTCAGAAAAACCATCAACTTTCCCATCTTGTGTATCACCCCACGCTCCTCCTTTCTCTTGGCCTCTTTCCTAAGACAGGAGCCAGTTTCTTTGTCCTAGAGATGCTGCCTTTCACACTCAATGCAGATTCAGATAAGATTCAATAAATATTTATTGAGTGCCATCTCTGTACCAGGCATTGGGCCAGAAGCTAAAGATAAAGCAAGGGAAAAGACAATAATGCAGATGGAGCTCACATCTCAGTGGTCAACTGTGTCTACCACTATGTGACAACTAGCCTTAAAGCTATGGCTGCACATGAGTTCTTGGCACTATGAATATAATATTGTTCCTGCCCCTGAAAACTCATGGTCCCATTAGCGTGACCGGGTTAACAGGTCAATATCAACTCAATCTCTCTCTCTCTGTCTCTCTCTCTCTCTCTCTCTCTCACTCACCCTCATTTCCCTTCAGTCTCTGCTCTGCCCCAGAGGATTTTGGGAGTCCAATTCCTGGCCGGAGCCTCTGATGGGATCCATGGGGCCTAACAATGGGTCTGTTGAACTGCACTACTCTGGGCTAAATATTTGTTACCAGTCAATGTGTTTAAATAATCATCAGACTACAGAATTCAGAAATCATGCTTCTTAAAAGCTCCTCATTTATTGTAATACCCAACAGAAAATGCTAATCCATTGCACAAGATTACATTTTATTTTTCTAGACAGAAATAATTTTCTTTAGTCACATAATGACTTTCCTTGACATAATAATGAAGGAATGTGAATTTCAAACAGTCTGGGATGCTGAAGCATTCTCTGTTATCTGGGGGACTGGCCACATGGGAATTACTGGAGCAACTGCTGACTGGCTGGGCCGTGTCATCATGGAATTAAGTGCTTACTAAGACTGAAATTTACCAAATTAAATTTTAGTGAGTACTTTCTGTTCACATTAACAGTAGAAATTAAACCATTGTGGTCGTGGTAGATAAGCTGTCATATGGGCCTGACATTATATTAGGGGAATCAGGCAGAGTCGGGGCATGGTCAGCAAAAACCTTGTCCACAGAGCTGGGGAGGGAAGCTGATGAGCTCTGGAGTCAAATTCAGAGCTTCCTGCTCCTTGTTGGTGTGACCTAGGGCTTGTCTGCTGAGACTCGTTGGGCCTCAGTTTCCTTATGTGTAAAATGCACATGATTAAAGCTACTGAGAGATGACAAATGGATTGCACCTACGGAAGCCTTTGGTCTGTGTAAACATGGTGGGTGGTGTTATGTGGCTCCCCATCTGAGGAAGTTGAGCTGGAACAATTGGGAATAAGAATGAAAGCTCTCCTCTTGTATCCTACCTTTTGTATGGGCTAGAGGTGGCTGCAGAGAGAACTCGGAGGACCCCATGCTCCTCTGGAAACAAATTTCATGGGACATGACCTAACAATCAATTAATCCAATGGGTTACTGGTTAGTTGGGTTGATTGCAGTCAGCCAAGTTGCTATGATGCCAGAGCAAGGGTTAGAGAACATAATGTTTCGATCCCTGGTCCTGGGGTGAGGTTGAGGAAATGACAAGAAAGAGTACTTTCTCACCTGTGACTAGCACATGTGTATGGTAGATCAGATTATTGTTTAAAACTACCCACACCCTCTTCCTCACCTTTGTGGAAGGTTATTTCATTACTCTTGAATGTTGCACTTGACCATGTGATTTAGTTTAGGGTAGGAGCAAACTCAGTATAAGCACTGCGATGTGTTGGTGCAGCAGGACTTGTCCTCTTGTACCTCTACCATTGCCATGGGCAGAACTTCTCCCAGATTGATGCCTCCTCCTCATCCTGGGCTCTAGGACAAACATACAAGAAATAGACCAGATCCCAATTTGGTAGCAAGGAACCAATTTGAGCCAAAGTCACAGCCTAAAGCAGAACTGCTCAACCCAGCCCAGCCTAGTTCTGACAATCTTACCTATAGATAGTGAATGAAATAAATACTGTTCTATGATCCTGAGATTTTTGTGGTTGTTTGTTACACAGTAAGAGCTGACTGATACAAGGTGCTTTCATATCCACTTGCTCATTCAATCTAAAGACCCTCCCCCCACCATGATACAGATAGTCAGATAATTTTAATTCTATTCTTTATGTGAAGAAACTGAGACTCCAGGAGAAAAAGTGACTTATGGGTAGTCAAGAGGTAATCAAGAGATGAGTCAGACTAATGATGAGTCAGACTAATGTGCCTTTTAGTGAAAAGTGGAGTGGTCTTTCCCATGTATGACAAAGACTTCTCTACAGGGGACCTGAGAGCTGGGTGAGATTCCTGGCTTCCCAAGAGAAACATAAGCTTCTTCTACTTCACAAATTATTAGCAGGGCTGAAAGAATTGAGTGACCTCCTGAGGGCAGTTAATGAGTGGCCTGAGGTTTACACCACAGCATTTCCTATGATTTGGGCTGGTGCCAAAGTGTCACTGGGCAGGGAGGGAAAGCAGTTTGTCATGTACAAATTTAACAGGCAATAATGTCAGCTACTAAATAGTATATCATTCTTAACGACGTTGTCAGCCCCTAATCAGTCTAATTTATATTGTCAACATGATATAATAGTCCCACCCGGTGGGGCCTTCAGCAAAACAAGATCCAGCAATGTGTGAGACCAAAGTGGATTTCCACTGGTTCTGACTCTGGAAATCACATTAGGATTGCTGGTTCCCACCACAGGGAGTCGGTGGAGGTCTGGAAGCTGCCAGCACAGGGCCTGATACATGGCAGGCTGGCGGTGGGTGGCTGGTGCTGTTTTTTGCTGTCATGCAGCTGAATCAGCTACTATTGGAAATCTTGCCTTTAGAGCAGCAGAGAAGGGAGGTGCGGGGCACAGAATACCCTTGTTGTGGTTCCTGCTCCCCTCTTTTGTCACCATTACTTTTAAGAAAAGCCCTGAGAGGTTTACAAAGGTGACTTTCAATGTGTACCAATAAGATAGGGGGGCACCTGGCACAGAGTAAGCGTTTAGTGAAGGGAAATTCTCTATGTGCTCATTTCTTACCTACCCAGTGAGTCAGTCTATGTGAAAACTATGCAAATGATGAATTACTGTGCAAAGGTGAAAGTGATCTGATTGTATTTTGGGGAAGGTGTTATGTGCTACATATTATAATATCTTTTTTAACCCATCATCTCGTTTAGCCCTTCCAATGATCCCAGGTGGGAGCTCTTAATAACCTCTTTGGAGATGAGAAATTGGAAACTCAGGAAGCTAGTGATTCAACCAAGGCAATAGGACTAATAGTGGCAGACCCTCAAAGGAGCAGGGCCTCACCAGTCACATTCCTGCACTCCCTGGACTCTGAGATCCTCTTTCTCTAAATAAGCATTTGCTTATTGAGAAGGTTGTAGGTGTTAGGCATTGGCCAAACAAGGCAATGCCCTGGTTTTGTATTTTTCATTCATGTGTTTTGTTGCAGGGTATACATGATCTTTTTTTTTTTTTTTTTTTAATTTTATTGTTGTATTACATCCATCCCCTTTTTGCTCCCCTCTATCCCCCTCCTCACCCACCCATTCCCCCCAAAGTCAATCCCACTTGTTGTCCATGTCCATGGTTCCTTTATACTAGGTTCTTGTCTAAGCTGCTCCCCTTCTTTGCCTCTGCCTCCCCCCTCCCCCCAAACCTGTTCCCCCTGACCACTGAAGGCCTTATGCTTAGTGAAATAAGCCAGTCAGTGAAGGACAAATATCATATGATCTCACCCATTACGGGACAATAATGAGCAAAACTAACAACAAGCAAAACAGAACCAAGTATATGAATACAAGGAATAGGCCTTCAGTGATCTTTGTTTGCAGTGCTCAATTCCATGCCAAAGGGCATCACCTTAGGAAAATCATTTAGCCTGCCTGAGTTTGGTTGACCTGCTCATTCTCATGGCCTCTTTTCTCTGACCTTGCTAGAGTAATTGCAAGTTCTCTTTGAGACAACAGAACTCACTGTGGGGTCACAGAGCCTCCAACAGGATAAAGAACTGTTCAGACTCCAGTGCAGTGGCTCAGAACCAGTAGATAGCATGTAATCCACTTATTTCCTCTTTCAGGTGGGGACCTGAAGCTCAAGGAGGGGACTGCCTTCCCTAAAGTTACCAGTAACAATGATCATACCAGAATTCCTCCAGGATACAACCTTCTCCTCTTCAATGGACAGTCGTTTGGGCATTTTTGATCAGAATCAGGGCATAAAAGCCTTTAAATGACTTCACCCATGACTTCATGGTTTAAAGAAGGTCAGACAAGTGCTTTCTGTAAAGGGCCAGAGTAAATAATTCAGGCTTTGCAGCTTGTGTGATGCAATGACTCATCTTTGCCCATATACTCCTAAAGAAACCATAGCTCAATGTAAATGAATGGGCGTGACTGTTTCAATAAAACTTTATTTACAAAGATAAGCAGGGGGCTGAATTTGGCAGGCCATAGTTTGCCTACATGTAATATAAAAATCAAACTTTTTCTGGGATCCTGTCTGCATGCAGTCCATGGAGCATTTGAAAGCCCTTCCTTTTGCCACCAAATTGACAGGATCATGACCGGCCAGTCAGAATAGGGGATCTGTGCCATTAAGACGAAGATTTGGAAAATGCCCAGGCCATGATGGGCCACCCTTAGCTACCATTGGCCTCTTTATGGAGAGGACCCTCCAGTGCATTACTTTGGTAAAATGCATGTGGCCAATGAAAAGAGAATCAATGGTGTGAATAAGACCAAGGCAGGGCTCCTTGATCTGCACACTCACTGGCCAGGAATCTCTTCTGTGTCCTCATAACCTCTGTGTTCCCCTATATTAGATCTTATCACCTCACCTTGGGATTAAAAAAATTAATTTTGTCTCTGTCATTGAGCTGGGATCCCTTGAAGGCAGAGTTCATACCTCATTTATTGCTGTGTCCCAGGCCCCACACTGGGCCTATTAAAGTATAAGTTGTTGAGTAAATGAATGAATGAATGAATGAATGAGTTTCAGCAGAGAGAATGAGGAACCCACAGAGCCAGGGTCCAACCTTTTGGTTGGAAGAGGGGAAGGTTGGTGCAGAGATGACACTGGGGAAAACAATCAGCAGGTCTACTGATGGAAACTCCTTCACCCAGAGCACTTGTTCCTAGGCTGTTTGGTTGGGAGTTGAGGCTTTGGTGTTTTGGTGCCATCGTGATACATTATGACCAGGGACTGGGAAACTTGATCCTGCCCAGACATTTATCCCTTCAGGCCAAGCACTTCCAGAAGGAGCTACACAGACAAGGAACACAAGTAGGGTGGTAATTAAAGCTAAAATCTAAATTTGTATCCATCTGACCACCCCCTCCAGTGTGTGTGTGTGTGTGTGTGTGTGTTTGTGTGTAACAGATGTAATCAAGTTTCTTAAAAAAGGTCATCATTATGACTGAAGTCTTGATTTTTTTAAAAGAAGAGGAAATTTTGACAGAGACATGCACACAGTGGAACGATGTCATGGATAGATATAAAAGACAAGCAATAGGAAAAGTTCTGAGACAGATCCTTCCCCACAGCCCTCAGATGAAACCAAGCCTGCCAACAACTCCATCTTGGACTGTCAGCTTCCAGAACTGTGAAACGGACATAGATTTCTGCTGTTTAAGTCACATAGTCCGTGTACTTTAATATGGCAGCCTTGCAAAGGAATGCAAGGCCTTTGCTTTTGAAGTAACTGTACAGGCAGCTCATGTGCTATGTACATCCTGATGCAAAACTCTGGCAAAGTGGGACCACATCATGTGGGGCCACTTCACATAGGCCCTGCTTCTAAATAAGAAAGAGATGGCAGGAGAGAGGGATGGATTCTGGAACTTGAACAGAAGCTACTTTGTATCTTCTCTTTTTGGTTGGATGTGTGATATGAGCTATTCAATATGGTGCCACTAGCCACATGTGGCTGTTTAAATGTAAGTTAAATAAAATTAAAATTTTAATTCTGTGTCTGTAGCTTCCAGCCAAGATGGAATGCTAGGGACCAGATTTACTATCCTGCCTGAAACAAAAGCAACAGAAAGGCAATTGATAGTGAGCATCAAGCAGTTAAGTACAGTGATCCCTGAGTCCCTAGAAGGTGGGAAACAAACAAGGGGTCCAGGATTACCTAGGGGTGTGCCTTGACTGAGGTTCCAGCTTGCAGTGCAAGCTTTCATTTTCTTCACACACGCGCACACACACACACACAGGTCTTTGTAAAACAATGCCAAGGTTTATTTGGTGTTCTTTGTTTGTCCTTCTATGAGTTTGCAGGTGACATAATCCCACCCGGGTTATGAATTAAAATCCTTGTGATTCAAAGTCATTGGCCAACGTCCTCTCTGGGTGGCTGTCACTAATGTGACTTACAGCAAGACTCCTGTGTTTCAGTCTATTTTTTTCTTAGGGATTGTTCTTTCATGATTTAACTTTTTAAAATGTTTTTTGCACAATTATGTAAAATATTCATATGGTTCCAATACAAAAGCAATGAAACAACATATATTCCAAGAAACCGACTTTTATCACTGCACTCCTTCCTCACCCTATCCTTTCCCATTTCCTTGGGTACACTTTAAAATGCTTTATGGCTTATCCCTCCATCAAGAAAAAAGCAAATAAGTATATATTTTCATTTTCTTCCTTTCTTACATAAACCATGTATACTTTTTTCATCTTATTTTTATTTTTAGCTAAACATCTTTCCTTTTTCTCCTACTTTTTTTTTTAAAGCTTAAGGATATACCCCAAAGATTATTCCATAGCAGTAAAAGAGGCAATCCTCATTCTTTTATAGCTGCATAGTATTCTTTTATGTGAATATATAATAGCTCCCCCCACCCCCGCCCCCAGTCCCTCCAGTTTGATTTGCTTCCTGTGTTTTACTATTACAAATACTAAGGGCTCAATGAACCCATATAGAATCAGATGAACACAGCACCATCTGATTCTATAGCTAGTTCTTTTGCTCTCCATGCCAAGTTCATATATTGCTCTGCTCTTAAAGGTACTTACCAGAAAAGGGTTTCAAAGCACTGCCTAAAACTGAAAGCTTGGCTTCATCCCTGTCTTCCAGTAATTCGCTAGGATGCCTTTTTAGGCTCCTTGTCCCAGGTCCTGAAACATCACTGGTTGCTGGTTGGGGTGACTGGTTGGGTTGAGCCTAGAGGTTGAGGGACCAAGAAGGGGACTGCAGCAATGGCTTAATGAGGCTACAAGAACAAGGCCAGGGGGTTGGCTGTGTAGACAGAGAGGAAGGGGTGGATTCTCCCTTCTGACCAGAAGCTTCTCCTCCTTAACCAGGAGCCTGGAATTTCTCTTCCTTCCCTTCCTTCCCAAATGGAGGAGGCTCAGGCTTCATGTGTATTTCAGTCACAGGTATATTAATTTCACTGAGTTCTGAGGCCATGATGGCTCTATGAATCCTGCCTCTCCTTGAGCTAATGGGGTGGCATAAATAACGCCAGGGAAAGCTTTTGGCCTGGCAGCTCCCAAGTCAGGCCTGAGTTAATCAATCCTCTGCTGACGTGTAGCTGAAGGCTTGGATGTGGGGTCAGAGGCTGTGCCTGTCTGGGGCTAATTGCCTCCTAGCAGATGTCACCGCAGAGAGTCAGTATGACCTCTGGTCCGAGGAAGGCAGTGCTGGAGAGCTAGGAATCTGACCTCTGATGCTTTCCTTGCCCTAGAGAGAGAGGGAAGTTTAGCTTGCTCATGGAGAGAGTCAGGGCAGCTCTCTGCCCCTCCCTCTGGTGGTCTCACTCATTCCTTGAGAGAGGCTGCTTCATCCTCCCATAGGGCAGGGGTCCTATTGGAGAAGCATCAATGCTGCCTGTCTGCTGTCTGCTTGTGTTCCCAGCCTATGGCTCACCTCATTCAGCCCTATGACAGCCTTCATGTCTCCCAGGAGACGGGATGGTGCAGAGTTTGGAACACATCCCTGCAGCCACATCTTGGATTCATGTCTTACTTGTTCTGAGACTTGGGCAAGTTATTTAACCTCCCTGATTCTCTCTATTTGAGTTATAAGACAGGTGGAGAATGATGAAGGCAATGATCTAGTCTTTGTGAAGCCTAGGCCAGAGCCTGGCACATCCATCAGCAGTGCTCACTGTTAGCCATTATTAGATCTCTATCCCTGGGGACTTCATCTGTCCTGGTTTCTTGGGAAGCATCCTCGGCCACCTACAGGTGCCCCCAGGCTTCCACCCAGTGTCTCAGGAGGAGGGCAGGACTAAGAGTTAGGGCCCCGATTACTGGGGGTCTGGGGCTCCTGCCAGCTTGCCTAGGGATTTTTCAGCTCCCAGCACGGGCAGAAAGTCTACCTTCAGCTCCCTGGATGCTCTCTGGCAGTGGGCCATTGCATGCTGCATTGCTGTAGCCAGGGGACTGAGCCTTCTGGGCTGAGTCACTTCTCAAGCTGCCTATTGGTTGGATGCCTGGGGGACTCTGTAGACAGGAAGAAGGGGGTTCAAGTACCAGAGGCACAATGTCCTCCCCACTGGTGCGTAAGTCTTTACAATGACCTTTTACCCCCTTTTTTGAGTTTTTTTTTTTTTTTTTTTGGAACTTGTACAGAGCGCAGATACTGGCAGTTTAGGAACATTCCCATTTCACAGGTAGAGATGTTAGACCTTCAGAGGGGATGTAAATGTCCCAAGGCCTGCAGTTAGGGCAGCGGGACCACCCTGTAGTTGTCTAGCTTATTCAGCCTTCCACATCCTGGCATAATGTGGTGCCAGTGCTGCTCTCTGGCCCACTTGCATTTCCCAGTCAAGGCTATACCCCCTCAGTCCCAGAGAGCTGAGTTCAGGCTGCTCTCTGGGCACAGGGAGCAGGAGGACCCCTGGAGCAGGACTCCAAATGGAAGCAAAAAGTCTGGTTGCAAAGGCCCCACCACATATTTATTTTTGGAAATCATTGGGATAAACCTGACTCTCAGAAATGGCGATCCAATTCATTAAGCTCAGATGATTAGTTACAGGGCAATTAAATATTTGATTAAATTAATCCTGAGGTGTTTAAACATTGTTTTGCAAAGAATGTTTGCTCGTTAATTAGAAAGGCTAAATGCACGAATTAAATAGGAACAGGGGGTGGAAACTGGGAGCCTGCCTATCTGGGGCTCTTCCCTGGAGAGGTAGGAATTTTCTCTGTCCTGAGCCCTGTCCCTGTCTGGAGTGTCCCTGCTCTCACCCCTGCTCTTTGTGACTCCCTGTTCTCATTTGTAAATGTGTCTGGGAAGGACTGGGTCTTGGAAGGAGCCCTGAGAGGATTGGGGTTGGGATACATGAGATCCAGCCTTGGCTCTGTCACTGGTGTGCCCAGTGCTCTGGGGGGTGGTCCTGTTCTCCCTGTCTCAGGGGCTCAGTCTTCAAGACCACCCCATGGTGTCAGCTCTTTGGCTTCTGGCTCTGACTCTTGGGGATTTGACACAACCAGATCTGTACATCCATTGCTAGCCAAAAAGAAGGTCTACTTTGCCACGGGCCCCCATCTGTGCAGGTTCCTGGCACCTCTGTGAAGCTTCTCTGTCCATTGGGTGCCAGTTCTGACCAGTTGGTGACCACGATGCCAAATAAAAACAAGTCTGGACTCAGAGAGGGGACACTCAAATTAGAAAGGGGGTTGCAAATAGGAAGGACCCTGTGGCCTCAGAAACCTGCAAGCCCCTCAGAATTGCAGAGCTAAAGGTTTGTCTCTCACAGGGCAAAGGAGGGGCAAATGGGGATAAGCAGGGTCTTTGGAGGGGAAGCTGGACAGACAAGGGGAAGTGGCCAGAAGAGGCTGTCAGGAAAGTGCCCGCTGTGGTCAGCAATTTCCAGGAGAGTCATGACTGGGGTGCAATGGGGGTGGGGTGTTTCACTTCTTTTGTGCTTGCTCAGGCTGGGGGCAAGCAGAGTTCAGGGGCCGTGGGGAGGAGAGAAGCAACCCTGAAGTGTGGCCAAGGAAAATCAGAAAGTGAGCAACGGGCACTTGTAGACACTGGGTCAAGGACTAGCCCGTTTCAGTGGTGGGATGTGGGCGGGCCAAGGCAGGGTAGCGGGTGAGCAGGAGGTGAGCAAGAAAGTGAGTGTGGCCAGCTCTGATACGCTTTAGCGTGAAGCAGCAGATGGGGTAGGCTGGACAGGGAGGGGATCGGGGAATGATGGTGGGATGTTTTCAGGTGAGAAATCGTGGAGTGTATTTCTAGGCAGTTGGTTGTGGCTCATTAGGGAGGGAGGCTGTGGCACTGCTTGTGCTTGTTGGCTGCAATCTTGCTTGCTCCTTTCTATCTGTCACAAGCACCTCCAGGTGTACTTCCTCCTCCCTCAGGGTCCCTGGGCCCTCTCATCACCCAGGACAGCACCCAGCTAGGAGGGGGCCTGCCAGTGGGACTCCCTGGGTGGGCAGTCAGAGCCCTGGACCTGCTGAACCTGCCAGGGAGCAAAGGCACAGCTGCCGGGAGAGACCAGGGCCCACAGCAGGGACGCTGGGTTCTCTCTCCTGTTCTCCTGCCAGCTGCCCGTCCTTCGGCAGGCTGGCCACTCCTCTACCCTCACTGCAGAGCATCAGTAGCTCTCCTGGCTGCTTTGTGAACCAGGCCCCTGCAGGGACTCATTTTCCTGCTCCTTCCTCCACACAGGGTGACCCTCGATGTCCAAGGTCCCCCGCCAGTTCCCCAGCTGCCCTCTGTGCTGTTGTTCACAAGCTTCGCCTTAATGTTCCCACTATTTCCTCCTGCCCTTCCCTAGCAGGCAGCTCAAGCCCACGTTCCCTTAAACCTCCTTGAACAGGCTCCCAGGATGGCCCTTGACTCAGAATGAGCTAGCGTTTGCCTCCCACGCCCAACCCCTCCTCACCTGGCAGAAGGAGGTCTGAGCTTGGGGCCCTGGAGTAGGGGGTGGACCCAGTCAGTGTTCTGTACCTTATGTTCCATAGGGATCAGGGTCGCACACATTGAAGCTCCAGGAACTCTTGGTCTCCCTGCCACTACCCCTACCCCAAATGCTCCCCAGAGCAGAGCAAACAAACTTACAGCTGCATAATCAAGGCCCTTTCCAGTGGCAAGCCTAGAACCCTCTTCCTCTACCTCCTACACCTACCCACTCACTGCTCTGCTCAGCATTTGGGTCACCAAGAGGGTGAGAGCATGCAATATGCTGTGCTTGTGAGAATTAAAATAGCAGCAGAGGGATTCCCTGTCCCCACCCAGCCTAAGGCGGCCCTGCGTATTTCACACGCCTACAAGCTTCACTATACTTAAGTCAAATGCACACGTAACTCTCAGTTGAGACGTTTGTATTCTCTATTTCAAGCTTGAAAGAAGAGGAGATAACCTTGCAGGAAGACAGTGTGATGTGGTAAAAGGACCTCCAGGTTTGGAATCATATTGGAGTTGACTTGCTTGTGACTTGTGACTTGCTATTTTCCTAGCGGGAGTTTTAGGCAATTCATCTGTCCTCTGTGGACCTCAGTTTCCATCTGTAAAATGGGGATATTAGCCATAAGTCATCTACTTGCCTCACAATTTTGACATTAAGTTCAGGTGAACAGTCTGTGGGACTGTTTGTGGAACCTTGTGGCCTGCGGGGTGGTGAGAATGGGAAGGGTACTGGGCTTGGTTCACTCAGAGCTGCCGCTCCCAGTGGGGTTGTGTGGCGGTCACCCAGGTGTGTCATAGTGCTGGGCAGGGCTCCACTTTCAGATGGAATCCCAGGGAAGCAGTAACTGTTCCAGCTAATTGGAGCAGAACAAACATCTCCCAAGCCCAGCGGAAAGGAGAGGCCTGGAGCGAGTTGGGCAGATGGCTGTGGATTCAGAGAGGATGGTGGGTGTCAGCCCGAGAGCAGACGGTGATCTAGAAGGGGCAGGCTCTGCTGCATGGCATCGTTGGCTGCTGGAGGGAGAACTGGAAATATACTAAGATGGTGTGGTGTTCTCTGTTGTGATATGTACTTGGGTTTCTGTTCAATTTTAGTCAAAAGCGTTGCGCTCTCCTTTCAAAGAGAAATCTCAATCATTTTCAGCTAATCCTCTGGTGTTTACAAAAGTGTCTTAAAATTGAAGAGTCAGGCCCAGGCCAGGTAGCTCAGTTGACTAGAGTTTCATCTCCATGCAGGTTGTGGATTCCAACCCTGGTCAGGGCACTTACAAGAATACAAGAAGCAACCAATGAATGCACCAGTAAGTGGAATAATAAATCAGTATTCCTCCCCACCCCCTACAAATCAATAAATAAAAAGTAAAAGAAAGTTAAGAGTTTGTCTTCCAGATGCTTCCTTGTGTTACTACAGCCCTTGAAACCCAGGTGCCCTGAAATGATTAAAGGCAGGAAGAATTCTATCTGAAAATGTTACCGAACAGCAGTTTGGGTCCCATTGCCCACTGCTACCCTCTAGGCAAAATTCCAGAGGCAAAGGTTTGGTGATAAAGGAAAAGAGTCTTAATTCAGAAGCTTCATTTGTTTAATTAACAGCTTTCCACAGGTGTTAGTCACTAAAGCCTATCAATGAAGGCTAAACTCCTCAACACCTGAGTTCTCCTAGCATTCCCTAGTGTCTAGTTACCTTATTTCTCTAGGGTTAGTTTACAAACTAAAACAGCATAAGATACAAAAGCTACACAGTTTTGGAAGAATGGCATGCTGCTGCCTCAGAGCTTGTCCCCGCTAAAACACCCAAAGAATAAACCTGCCACCCTCTGCCAGGCCAGCCCGACCCTAGGCCGGAGTTCTTTCCCATCCAAAATATTGTCAACTGGGGAAATGTGGCAGCTGCAGCATGGTCATCCAGGCGTCCTTGAAGAAGAGAGAGCCTGCAAGTGAGGGGAAAAGATTGAGACAGGGAGCTCTTCTTTATTCCAAATCTTCTTGCGCCTAATTCCATGCATTATAGAGGCGTTAGCTTCTCAGCCAATCCCGTCCTAGGCTGTTTACTGTCGTCTTGGCAGATTCCTGCTACGGCCCCTCTTGCCTCCCCTGCAGTGATCTGATCACATCTCTCTGTATCAGAAATGGCTTCTATCTACCTGCATTTGCTGGTTATTACACAACTATAAGCAATGCTCAAGGGTTCATAACCTTAAATATACCTTCCTAAAATGACCACTCGATAAAATAACATGGGAGTTGGACGTGGAAAGCCTGGGTAGGAATTCCAGCTTTGTCATTAGAGGAAAAGGTCATTATTCATTCAACATGAAGAACAAAATAGAAGGCGTAATATCATCTTAAGAGTTACCCTGAAAATAATTTGATAACATTCAACCATTTAAAAAATTATAATGTAAGGATTAAAAATTTCTTCAATAGAATAGAGCATACCTACGTTAAACCCCACAGCAGTACTGGTAAAGTAACTTGAAAATAGGGAACAAAAATGAATTCCTCTTACCATTACACTGATAATTAATGAGCAAGTTAATTTATACCCTAACAAGTTCCTGAAAGGATTAAAGGTAGTTCAAGTTGATCTGTTTGGAAACCTAGTCAACTCAGTAAGGCAAGATAAAATAAGCTGGGGGAAAAAGAGACAACACCAGAACTTTTGTATGGATAGTGGATACAAAAGAATCAGCAAAAATACACAAATGAAAGAATTTAAGGAAGACTATTAATACAAACTGTACACATAAAAACTGATGACCTTCCTAAACACTAGTGATAGTTAGAAAGCATAATGGAGAAATTCATTTATGACAGAAACAAGTGATCTAATGTACTTAAAAATAACCATAATCTATGCCTGACCTTTCTAAAGAGCATTGCAAACCCTGAGGGTGGGGCGGGGTGACAGAGACATAACGTATTCCAGCATGAGCACACTTGGTGTCGTGAAAATGTCTCAGTACCTTAGGTTCATTTGCAAACATAACCTACCTCCAATCAATCCCAACTGCATTTTTCTGAAATTAGAAGACTCTGGTAAAACAAACAAAGATCTCGAAGAATATATATATATATATATATATATATATATATATATATATATGTTTAACTTTAATTGTTGACACTATTACAGATGCCCCTATTTTCCCCACCTTTGCCTACCTCCACCCACTGCTCACCCCGACCCTTTCATTCTGGCCATTACCATACTGTTGTCCATGTCTGTGTCCTGCATATATGTTCTTTGGCTAATCTGTTCACCTTCTTTCATCTAGTCCCCCTCTCCACCTGCTCTTTGAGTTGTCAGTCTGTTCCATGTATCCTTGCCTTTGTTTCTATTTTGTCTCTCAATTTATTTTGTTCCTCAATTTATTTTGTTCATTAGAGTCCACATGCAAGTGAAATCATATGGCTTATTTCACTTAGAATAAAGCTCTCCAAGCCATCCATGCTGTTGCAAAAGGTAAGATTTCCTTCTTCTTCTTCTTTTTCTTCTTCTTCTTCTTCTTCTTCTTCTTCTTCTTCTTCTTCTTCTTCTTCCTCTTCTTCTTCTTTTTCTTCTTCTTCTTCTTTTTATTTTTTACAGTGCAGTAGTATTCCATTGTGTAAATGTTCCACAGCTTTTTTATCCACTCATCTACTGATGAGAACTTGGGCTGTTTCCAGATCTTGGCTATTATAAATAATGCTGCTATGAACATAGGGGTGCATATATTCTTTCAAATTAGTGTTTCAGGATTCTCAAGATATACTCCCAGAAGTGGAATCACTGGGTCAACAGGCATTTCCATTATTTAATGTTTTGAGGAAACTCCATACTGTTTTTCACAGTGGCTATACGAGGGTTCCCTTTTTACCACATTCTTGACAGCACTTGGTGTTTGTTGCTTTATTGAAGATAGTCATTCTGACAAGTGTAAAGTGATATTTCACTGTGGTTTTAATTTGCATCCCTTTGATGATTAGCGATGTTGGGCATTTTTCATATGTCTGTTAGCCATCTGTAGAAGTGTCTGTTCAGGTCCTTTGCCCATTTTTAAATTGGGTTGTTTATCTTTCTGGTGTGGAGTTGTGTAAGTTCTTTGTATATTTTGGAAGTAACCCCTTATCAGATGTATCATTGACAAATATGTTTCCCCATACAGTTGGTTCTTTTTCTTTTATTTTGCTACAAGAGATTTCTGAGATTCTATTGACTGTGTTTTTTTTCTAGGACTTTTATGATTTTGTGACTTTCATTTAAGTCATTTATCCATTTTGGGTTTATTCTTGTGTATGGTGTAATTTGATGGTCTAGTTTTATTTTTTGCCAGTACCTGTCCAATTTTCCCAACACCATTTATTGAAGAGATTGTATTTACTTTATTGTATTCTCTTGCCTCCTTTGTCAAATATTAATTGACCATAAAGGCATGGGTTTATTTCTGGGCTTTTTGTTCTGTTCCATTGATATATATGCATCAAAGGACATGCTTTAAAAAAAAGGGCAAGTCTCAATATCTAGCAGGTTTAACATTAGAATACTATAAAATAATAATTTAAAAAATAAAAATGAATGATGGAACATTGAATAGCATTGAAGAATTTTAATGTTAAGCTTCCCCTTACACCAAAATAGGCCACAGATGGATTATAGAGCTAAATATCTTTTAAAAAATAGAAAAGTTAGCACCAAATGCAATGTTTATTACCTTTACAAAGAAAGACCATTCTTGGCTTTGAAACCATAGAGAAATAACAAAGGAACATATTGACAGATGACAGCAAGAGCAACATAAAATCTCCTGTACATTAAAAAAATGTGATAAAATGAGACAGTGCTAGATGGGAAAAGGCAGTTGTACCAACCCCAATAACACAGGGTTGGTAGCACTGCCACATAGAGTTAATTAAAAATTTTATAACAGAAAAGAGATTACGACCCAATAGATAAGTAGGCAACATGTTTAAGCTGGCTATTCACTTGAGGGAAGTCGGTAGGTTAACAAACACCTGGGGAAATGGTGAGCCTCAATAGTAATTAGAGCAATTAAAGCGAAGGCAGTCTTGAGGTGCTATTTGATATGTATTAAAGTAGCAGGAAACATCACCCCCAAATGTATACTTAGTATAAGCCACTGTGGTGAGGTTGGGGCAAGGGTGTGGGCTATGGGTTGGATGCAGCCAAACTCCATTACCCTCAGAGGTAAAGTCACCAGCACCACTCTGGAAGGGAACAGCGTGCAAGGAGTTGAAAATATTTGTGTCCTATTAGTTTGCCCCTGAAAGGGAAAAAGTGATCCCTTTGAAGATGTTCAATGTGGCATGATTTAATAATAAAAATGTCAAAGTAACCCATATCCCCAGTAATAGGAAAATTATTTAGCAAATTAGGAGGCGTCTATACTATTTTGTTTTACACAGCTATTAAATTTGATTATAAAACTGTGTTGGGGCATGAAAAATACTCTTTATGTACTGCTAAGTGAACAAGCCCCCCATCTGAATACAAAATTAAGCACATGTTATAACTGTAATGAAGGAAAAAGTTGTGTCCGTATGGACAAAGGCTGAAAGGCGATATGTAAAAATGCAATAATTTTATTTTAGGGTTGGAATTTTCAGTGCCTTGGTGGTTATTGTTGTTTTCACTTTTTAAAAATCCAAGGCATGCAGAATCCACATCATAGTCTCTTTCCCAACTATAGACTCTTTCCTGGCTGGAATCTGTCCCAGCTGGAATGGGTTGGCCTAGAGGCCCAGGTCCCTGGGTCTGGGCCCTGCTTGGCTTCTCGGGAACCAGGCTGTGTCGCTACCCACTGGGTGTGAACAACCAGGTCAGCAGCTTCCCAGGAGACCTTGCGGCCTCCCAGCAGCTTCCAGGCTTTAGTGTCTGCCACCTCGGCAGGTGCCCCCCTGCCCCCACCCTGGCCCAGTGGCGGGACCTGACTTGTCCTGGACAAATTATTACTATGGTTCCCAAACTGAACAGCTTTGGCCCGGTGACTGGGGTTGCCAGGCATCTCAGACAGGGGGCCAGAGCCATGGACCCCAGAGCCAGCAGAACTGCTTGCATGGCCCAGCCCGGAAGTTCTGCCCCTAACGCAGTCCCCTGCTGGTTGCAGGGATGGGTGCTGGGAGCTGGTGCAGGGAGCCAGGAGCCCACTGCCCACAGTTGCCCAGGGGAGTCAGGCCACCTCTGAGAACCCAGCTCCCCAGACCTGGGACACTGCCCTGAGAGGAGCTGTACCCCTCCCACTATTCCCAGAGCTGCCTGGGTGTGTGCTTGGGGAGGGGGGTGGGTTGGGGTGATGTGCTGAATTCCTTCCATTTCTTCTCTCCTTCACTCCTTGTGCATTTATGGGTTGTGAATCTCTGTCCTGGTTTCTGTGGGGCCTCTACCATCAGCTCCAAGCTTGTAGCTCCTGTCACCCTTTCTCCAAGATTCTTTTTATAGGGCCTGAGGGCCCATGCTTATGAATAATAAGGATAAAGGAATAACCACAGCAGGTGGACAGCACTTTATAGTTTACAAAAGGCTTCTCATATGTACTCTTTATCTTTGTCGTTTATTCCCACAGAAGGACAATCTCAGTTCTGGGCTCCTTGTAATGCTGAGATTGACTCCATCACTGGTCTCCACACAACATTTCATCTCACCAATGGTGTCATGATTTCCTGGAGATTTGCAAGACCATGAGATGTCGCACTGTAAAGGACCTGGCCCTTTGCTGGGAATGCTGTGGTAGGAGTGTTTCTACAGCCACAGATCTTCTCTGTTCAGGCCTGAAGGGCCAGCTCCAGCCTGGGTGTGAACATCCTTCCTGCCACAGAGGGTCTCTTCCAGTAGGGGGCTCTCCTGCCAGCCGTTACAGCATCATGGTTGGTTATCCTAGGAGTATGGGGTCCTCTTTGCATTTATACTGTAATAAAACTCTTATTGATTTTAATAAAATTGAAAAATATCTCTGTAAATGAAAACCCTGGGGCCCCACCCTATAACTGTTGATTTGCTGCATTTTCCCTGTGCCCTGGACACTATGATTCATGCCTGGGCACCGTTGCGGTCAAGGGCTGATTTCCCCAGCAGAATAAATGTGATCTATAAAAAGTTGAACATTCAAGGACCTTCCGAGGGTCATGGCTGGGAGGGAGGAAATGCTCCAGCAGGAAGGTCAGAGGCAAGGGATCAGCTCAGAGGTGCGGAACCAGCTTGGAGGCAGCCTGGGGAAGGTGCGGAGAGCTGGCTATCTGTTATCATCACTCTTCCCATGACACCTCTGTTCTCAGCCCTGACTGCTGAGCTCTGGGCAGCTCAGGCAATATGATCGTTGCCTTCTCGGGGACTGCAGACTGCCCCAAACTCAACTCCTCATCGCCCCCAGTCAGATCACTATCCATCAGGGGATCACTATCCACCAGCCACCGAGCATCTCATCAACCTTAACGCCTACTTCTGCTCCTTGAAGAGCCTGCTGGGGTCCTTAACCTACCTCCCCCACTTTGCCCACGCTGTGGCCTCTGCCTAGAACTAAGTGCCCCCAACTGTTCCTTGGCTCCTGTCTCCTCTCAGTTCACCCAGCAGCGCCCTCTGCAAGCTGTTCACCCCTGGCACCCCTGGCTGCCCTCTCTACATACTATGCTCATGAACCCCATATGTACCTCTCTTTCTGCTTTTGAAAGTAACACATTGCATGGACTCTTAAGTGCTTTATCATTTAATCCTACAACATCCCTAGGGGTAAGAATTATTATTTGCCCACTGTCACTGATGAGGACCAAGCCTGGAGATATGAAGGGATGTGCCAAAGGTCACACGGTGAGGAAGTGGCAGAGCCAGAGCGTGAGCCCTGGGCTTGCTACAAATTTTGATGGGGAGTGTGCCAGGGCCTGGTACCACATGCCCTTCACCCTCGCGTGGCCGGTGCTACCATAGGGCTGGGACTTCAGCCTTCGGCAATGTGAGGGGACCCATTCCTTGCACAGTGCCACCCCCTTCTCAAGGAAATTATTTTTGATGGCTGCAGTTTTTTTCACCCCACCAACATAGGGAGGGTAAGGAAGGCTCCCGACCAAGGCTTGGCCCTTAGCCTCTATACATGACATACAGAGGATTTGTCAGGGGAGGCCCAGCGAGATTAGGTGAGCTTGACAAGTACCCTGGCATTTGAACACAGTTTAGCCTGACCCTGAAGCTGGAGGGTCTTGTACCGCTGCCCTGATGCCTTCCACACCCATGCTTTACAATCCTTAGCTCAGGGCATCTTCAAAACGGCGGACTCTGCCAGTTCTGAATGTGTCATCTTGAGTGAGTAAAAAGTGACTTCATATCCCACTCATTGAGCAGGACACAAGGCACAGGCTGAAGGGACCAGGACCCAGGGTTACTGGCACAAGGCCAGAGGCCTGGTGCTGCTGATGCATTCTCAGAACTGGGATTTGAGTGCGCATGGCCTTCAGGTGAGGCATCCACCAGGCAGCGAAACCCTACTGAGGGTTAGCCCTGCTCCCAGCACCTGCCTTCAGTCATTCCGAAGGCACGAAAGCCAGAGGGGGAGACCAACGCAGTGGATAGACAGCATCTGGGAATGAGCTGTGAGATGGACGAGTTAGCACTGGGTCTGATCAATTCTTAGAGAAATCCCCTTCTTGGGTTGTCTCACAAGAGGGAGCCTGGTGCCCAGTGAGCCCTGGATCTATTCCCCAGGTTGCCCTGTGCTGTCCCTTCCAGGTTCCTGCAAGCAAGCACTGCATGGAGGTGGCTGGGGTGGCGAAGCCCCACACCTTTGGCCAGGCAGGTACTTCCAGGTGGTGCTGGGAGTTTTTCGTGGATGCAGCTTTAGGAAAGGGGGCCTCTCTGTCTCCTGCACCTTTCCTGGCAGTCTCCCTGCAGCTCTTGGGTTCCTCTCCCAGCTTCTCTGCTGCACAGTCCTCTCCCTGTGGCTACTCTTCCTCTGGCCATGATCCCTCTTCACATCTAGCACTGCTGCTTCCCCCTCAACCATAACGCCTCCCCTTCATTCTCTCACCTCATTCTCCCGTGGTTCTGGAATCCTCTCCTGTGCACCATGCCACAGGCATCTGGGGCCGTTCCTAAGTATGTAACCTCATAACCTCAAACCCTCACAACCTCACAAGCTGATTACTCTGCATGTCAAGGCCCTGGGGAAGGAGGCTGGGGTCTTCCAGAGGGTGTTCAAGTCCACCAGTCACTGACCACATCCCTGGAGCTGCCATCCTGTGCTGGGTGCGATGGGGCAGTCACTTTGCTGCTCTGGTGGTTGTGCTGGCAGCATTTCTTGGGAAGTACCAATTAACCCAGGAGCCCGTGGAAGGGAATTGAAGGTCCTGGGCCTCAGACCAGGTTTGGTCTTGAATTTAGGAACTCCACAGACAGCCAGGACAGCAACTGAATCTGAACTTCGGACCTGGGCCCAGAGTGGACCTGAAGGCTTGGCCTCTACTTAGACGATCTCCACTTGCATTTTTCCTTTTTTTGAATTTTATTTGTTTATTAATTTGTTTTAGAGAGAGGGGAGTGAGGGGGAAATAGAGGGAGAGCAACACTGATGCACAAGAGAAACATTGATCTGCTGCCACGCATACTTCCCCAACCAGGGCCTCAGCCCACAACACAGGCATGTGCCCTGATTAGGAATCAAACTGGAGACCTTCTGTTTGTGGAACGACGTCCAACCCATTGATGCACACCAGTCACAGCTTCAACTACTTTCTTTTCTTTTCTTTTCTTTTTTAAAGATTTTATTTCATTATTTTTAGAAAGAGGGGAAGGGAGAGAGGCAGAGAGGGAGAGAGACATCAATGTACGGTTGCGTTTCACCTGCCTCCAGCCACAGACCTGACTGGAGACCTGGTTTGCAACCTGGTTATGTGCCCTGGCTGGGGAATCGAACCTGCGACCTTTGGGTTCGCAGGCCGGTGCCTTATCCACTGTGCTACCAGCCAGGGCCAATGTAATGTTTTGATAGAGATATACACTGTAAAATGATTACCATCATCCAGATAATTAACATATTCATCAGTTGGCATAGTTATTTTTATGCATGTGGTGAGAACACTTAAGATTTATTAACTTAGCAAATTTCAAATATGTAATGTAGTATTATAAGCTATAGTCACCATGTCATATGAGATCCATCCTGCATAACTGAAAACTCGTACCCTTTGACCAGTATTCCCAACTTACCTAAGTCCCCAGTCCCTGACAGCCACTGTTGCACATCTTACTCTCAGGACAAGTTTCACTTTTTTTTTAAAAAAGATTTAACATATAAGTGAGATCATCCAGCATTTGTCTTTCTGCACCTGGCTCATTTCACTTAGCATAATGTCCACCAGGTTCATCCACATAGTCTCTAATGGCAAGAACTCCTGCCTTTCATTTTTAATTAAAAAAAATTTTATTTATTATATTTAGAGAGAGGGGAAGGGAGAGAGAGATCAATGTATGGTTGCCTTTCATCTGTCATCTGCCTCCAGCTATAGACCTGGCTGGAGACCTGGCCTGCAATCTCATTATGTGCCCTGACTGGGGAATTGAACCAGCAACCTTCGGCGCCTTATCCACTGTGCCACCAGTCAAGGTCAGCTCCTGCCTTTTAAAGGCTGAATTACAGGTGTATTCCATTGCATCTATATCTTTTCTTTATCAATCTGCCAAAGGGCACTTATGTTGATCATGTATCTTGCCTATGTGAATAAGACTGCAATGAACAAGGGAGTTCAGACATCCTCTTCTGTTGTGTGTACTTATATACCCAGAAGTAGGACTGCTGGATCCCATGGTTGTTCTGTATTTAATTTTTGAAGAATCTCCAAACTGTTTCCATAATGGTGGTATCAGTTTGTATTCCTCCCAATAGTACACAAAGGTTCCCTTTTTCTCCATATCCTGGCCAACACTTGTTATATATAGATCTTTTCATAAGAATTTTTTTTTTTTTTTGATGATGGCCATTCTGAGGGTATGGGATGATATCACAGTGCCATTTTTATTTGCATTTCTCTGATGATTAGTGAGCACTTTTTCATATGCCTGTTGGCCATTTGCATGTCTTCTTTTGAGAAGTATTAGTTATTTTTTAAATGTTTGATAGAATTCTTTCATAAAACCACCTGGGCTTAGGGATTTCTTTCATGGTAGCTTTTAATTATGAATTCAATTTATTTAATGGTTCTGAGGCTATTCAGGTAATATCTTTAATCTTGGTTAAGTTTTGGTAGGTTAGCGCTTTCTAGAAATTGGCCCATTTCCTCTTTTCTTTGTTGTATTATGAGTGTGAAGTTATTGGTAGTATTCCCTCATTATCTTTTTAATGGCTCCAGGATCTATGGAGATATCCTCTACCTCATTGCTGATATTGGTGAATTGCATTCCTCTCTCTTTTATTTTTGTCAGTTTTGTTAGAGGTTTGTAAGCTTTATTGATTTTTTTCTGAAGAACCGAATTTTTGTTTCATTGATTTTCTTTATCATCTTCCTATTTTCAAGTTCATTAATTTCTGCTCTGATTTTTATTATCTCCTTTCTCCTTGCTTTGGGTTTATTTTACTCTTTTTTTCTAGTTTCTTAAAGTAGAACTTAGATGATTGATTTGAGACTTCTTCATTTCTAATGTAAGCATTTAGTTCTATAAAATTTCCTCTCAGCACTGCTTTAAAATGATCATTTTCTTGGTTCTTGATACGATAAGTTATTTTCAGTGGCATACTCAATATTTTATCTTCTGTGTTAGGAGACACTGGGTAGCATTTAATTGTTTTGTTTAGCAGGCAATCACCCTACTTGCTCATGTGAGCTGTGGTCCTAATGACAGTTCAAGGGTAAGAGCTTTTGTGGTATGATACTAGTTTGGTTTCCCTGGTATCACTATTGCTCCCGCTGGTTCTGGATGGTGCTGCCTGAGGGGGCACAGCCCTGGGCCTGACTACTTAGTGTCCCTTGTGGAGGGACCTTCAGGTCTGTGAGGACAAGGTAACTTCCAGGGCTGGGCTGCAGGATGCGGTGGGGCCCTTTTGCTGGTGTGTTTGTGGTGGGGGCTCCTTTGCCAACGCACTAGCTTTCTTGGTATCTTTTGGCAGGAGAGTGGAATCCACCACTTGCCCCAGAGTAGAAGCTCTACAGATATTTGTCAAAAAAGTGAGAATGGATAGTAGGACCCATTATTCATGCTCTCCTTTCTTTCCTTCATTCACTAACTCATCCTAGTCATCCCTCAGCATGCACTTCAGCTCAGTCCAGTGCGGCCAGCCACCGACCGCTGCTTAAACACAACTGCCAGGACCTCTCACCGCTGCTTCCTCCCTCCCGATCCACACCTGCAGCTGTGCACTCACTTTCCTCGGTGGCTTACACCACAAGAGGGGAGGCACATCCCAAGGCTTCATCGCTCCATTCCAACCTTTCCCTGAGGACGTGATCACCTTGCCTCCTCCCATGCCGTCTCTCTCTCCCTCTCTCCAGCCTTTCTGAGACATGACACTGACACTTGCTCAGTTCTTGGTGAAGAGAAATGAGTCTTGTTCACTTTGCTGCAACCTGAAAGAGGGAGCAGTCCTGGCCTTGCCTGGATGCTGGTGCCGAGGAAAGAGCAGAGTTGCTGGAGGCCAGGAGTGAAGAGTTCTCTTGACAGAGGTTCACTGAGCACGTGCCTGGAGCGACACATTGTGCTGAGCCAGACAGACCCAGACCCTGCTCTCACAGAACTAGTGGTCTTATGGGGAGTGTGTGTGTGTGTGTGTGGGGGGGGGGATAGACAGATATCAGGTAATCAAATACGTAAATATAATCTTTAAAAAGTTGATGGGTATTACAAGAAAATGGTGCATAATACTATGAGAAAGTATAACATGGGAGCCTGAACTGATCTATGGGGTCATGGAAGTGACAGCTGAACCGAGAAAGGGAAAACAGGATTTAACTGGAGAAGAGAGGTAGGGTATGGAAAGGAGAGAGTATGACAGGTAGAGAGAACAGCATGTGCAAAGGACCTGTGTTTGGAGAAACAGAAAGGGACTGCATGGCTGGTGCATAGAGAGCGAGACCAAGACCAGACCAGTCGGCAAAGACCAGATCATGCAAGGCCTTGTTGGCTATAGGAAGGATTTTATTCTTTACCCTAATGGTTTTCAGAAAAAGGCGGGGACATGGTCTCATCTGTGTCTGGAAGAGGTCAGTCTGACTGCTGTGTGGAGAAAGGATGAGAGCAGGTAAGAGTGGAGCTGGAAAGGTGAGCTAGCCGCCTGAGGCCTTAGCCCTGGCCAGAGATGAAGGCAGCCTAGGCTAGGGCAGGGAGGGTGGGAAGAGAGCAGCGTGCAGAGTGTAGGACATGCAACCCATGAGGGCCTCTGCACACTCTTGGTGGGATGTGGATATGGACGGTGAAGGACAGAGAAGTATAAAGATCGAGGCCCAGGCTTTTAAGCTATTCCCCAAGAGAGGAGGAAATCAGGTTTGGGCAGGAAGACCCTGAATGCAGTTCTGGATTTGTTGAGTTTGTGGTCTTTTTGTGACTTCAAGCAGATAGGCAGGCGCACAAATCTGGAGCCCAGAAGGAATACTGGAGATGAGCTCAAGGGCGATGACTGAGGTCATGGCGTGAGGACCATCGCCTGGAGACAGAGTGGGGAATCAGCAGGGAAAAGTGAGGAAGCAAAAATGCGGGAAGCAAGGCATGAGTACAGCTCATAGAAACATCAAAGCATCAAACGGAAATACAGAAAAAGAAATTAACAATATAATCCTGGGGAAGGAATGCTTCCACTGTGAGCCACAAAACCCAGAAGACACTCATAAAAATATAGATCTGAATTCTTTAACATATGTAATATCTTTGAATAAGGAAGACAAACAAGGTTAAAAGACAAGCAATGACTGAAATGAATTATTTGCAATATATTCAAAAGACAAAAGCTGAAATCTCTAAATTCCATAAGGAAAAAGACAACTGAATAGAGAACTGAACACAGGAATTCCCAGGAAGGAAAATGTGTCCCATGTTCCTGAGAACCAGCGATGAGGGCCCTTCACCATCAGTTTGGCAAAGATTAAATGGAAGTAATACTAGCACTATGGGGAAAGAGACACTTCTATCTTATTGGCAAAGTATTTTTAGAGGGAAACTTGGCAGGACCTGTCAAAACTGTAACCAGGAACATCTTATTTACAATCTATATTAAAAGAAAACACACACACACACACACACATGTATGTGTGTGTGTGTGTGTATATATATATATATATATATATATATATATATATATATATATGTCTCAAGATACATTTACTTATAAGGAAGCTTATTGCAGTATGTTTTACAAAGGTTAAAAAACCTAGAACTCACAAGACTCCATAAACACATTATATACAATGATAAAGTTACATACGTTTATGAGTACAGAAAGGTGGTCACTGGTTGACAGCGGCTTCCCTGAGGGAAGAGGTAGGAATGTGGGGGACAGGGGAGGGGAGGGAGTTGAAGGGAGATTTTACATATTGCTCTAGAAACATCTGCATTGCTTGAATCATGCATAACAAGAATGTGTTCTTATATTTGCTGTGTAATTTTTAAAAAGTATAAAAAATATAAATCCTCAATTGGCTCCATTAGAAAGAAGGACAGGCCCAGCGAGGGCAGTCTCAGCTGCCTCCGCTCTGTCCCCTGCTGGCTAGGGAGTGTGCATTCAGGTGTCTTGGGCTGCTTGTCCTCAGGTCCCATGTCCCTCTTGGCCCAGGCATCTGCCACCACCACCGGTTGCTTGTCATGGGCAGGGGTGGAAGCTGGTTGAATGCTGGAAAGAGCTGTAGCAGGAGGGGCCCCAGCACCTTGGTAAGTGCTCTGACCTCCTATTTAAAAGCATGTTGACTCCCCATTCATTCACATAACCTGGCAGAATATTTTCGAATAAATCATGAACATGGCAGTTACATTCTCTAAACCACACTGGAAAAAAGATTATGGTATTTACTGTGGGGACAGGAAGATTGATTCCAGCCCAGAAAATCTGCCAGGTTCTTGATTTAGGGAGTCAGTGATCAGCACAGGTTAGCTCTGATTTATATCAGCTCGCCTTTCCTGCAGGTTCCTCCCCTGCTCTAGGGCACACTTTGGGTGGGACAGCTCTAGAGTAACTCCTGTCCTGCTGGTCCCTCTCAGGGTGCGCCACAGGTCTGTGGATACAGGAGGAGCTCACTGCCCTGCAGCTGTCTCCGTGGTGCTTTCACTCTGATCCCTGCTTGGTGGCCCCTGTCACCTGCTGGATAAAGCTCAGCTCCTCAGCCTGGAGTTGTAGGACCTCCTACACAGAGCTAATGCCCCCTCTACAGCTCCCTCTCCCTTCCCCTCTGCCCACACTGCACACCGCTTATGCTTTCCGCACTGTACACCCTCCACGTGACTGACCCTGTCCTGTGGTGACTGACGCACACAGACACTCAGTCTGGCACAGGACTTTAGCTCATAATCGGTTCTGTGCGGTAAGTTCTGTGATGGGTGGGCTGAGAGGGCAGAGGATAGGCTGCCTCCATGCCTCTCCTCCTCTGTCCTCTGTGTGTCCCCAGTGTGCCTGGATCATGCTGTCACAACCCTTATCTCACCTTCTTGTCCTCGTCACCTTACTCATTGCTCATGTATACTGTGTCTACATTTCCTCCATGCTAAGCATGAGGCTGGGACACACTTTTGCTCATTCAGTGTGCACAGATCTGACCTAAAGGATCAGCTGCCCTTGTCCCAGATGCAGCCCATTCTGGGGATGGAGCACCTGCCCACTAGGATCCCCCAGGGCCTCTTTGTAGAGCTCTCTGGAGGCTCAGTGGATAGGGTGGTGGGGTTGGAACAAGTCATGGACTCAAACATTCCTCTGCATGCTCAGAAGCTGGCTTTTCCCCAACCTGGGTACCTCAAAACAGGCTCCAGCCTCCCCTATTGACAGCTGAAAGACTGCCATTCTAAAGCCTGTTTTCCTTAATCAGACTTGTGGTTCAGTGTGGTTTTTAGCTGTTAACCACCCCTCACCCTGGCATCTCTTTGGCTCTGCCCTCCACTCTCTGTTTCATTTTTTCCACCCATGATCTGTGGTAGATATTGCCTGGATCTACCACAACCCTGGCCAGTAGAGAGGTGCCATGGTTCACTGGAAAGAGGGTACGATCCCACCCTGCAATCCAGCTGCATGGCTTGGGCAGATCGATTTTAGGTAAACCGGCTTGCTTCATGTAACTGTTGAGAAGTAGCCCATGGAAATGTACCTCATCTGTCCCTCATGGCCACATGAAATCACATCTCGATAAAGTACCCAGTTACCACTGACTGCAGACCTACTAGACTCCTACTGTCTGGGAAACCATGCAGGCTAGTTCATGTCCATGTGTCTTCAGTGCCAGTCCTGGCTGTCCCTCCACTGCTCTGCCGGTGATGACTCATAGGGGCTGTGGTGTCACTGCTTTCTACTTGTGGTTCCAGTCCTGCATCATCCGAGGCCCAAACCCAAGCACAAGGCTGGCCTTCCTTTTAATTCTCTATAGATCATCGAGGAAGAAACTGCAACTTTAGATACATTTTCCTAAAGGTTCTGAGTTCGTGGAAGGGAAGAATATTACCAAGAGAAACTTATTACTGTGTTAGACTGGGTAGCGCTCAGATCTGAAGGATCCAGGCCCTGCCCTGGGGACCCTACAGAGCAAAGACAACTTCACTTCCAGCTGCTTCATGTAACAAAGGCCAACTGAGCTCCAAGGAGACTGGAGTCCCCTCACCCCACTTAACATTCCTGCCTCTTTCCCCACGTCCTGCCCTGGGACCAATCAGTTTCTAACATGAACAGTGGGAATATCCATTCCCTTCAAGGGAACCCCATTCCCAGGCATGTGAGAGCAGTAGTTCATTCAGCCTTAGTAATCTCAAATAACTTAATTCCAAGGACACAGAGCCCCATCTAGTTCCCTGTCCCAGACTTTCTCCAGCAAGAGGCAAGGAGGCGGCATTAGCATGCCCTGTCTGAGGTCAGGTGCCTCTCTGTGAATCAGTGTCCCCATGAGGGACCCATGTTTCATGGGGGCATGAAGGTTTCTGCTACTAAACAGAAGCCTAAGATAATCCTTGTTTTAAAAAATTTGTTTTCAGGTTAATGGTGATTTTATGGTTTTCTCCACAAACAACTGGTGAGTATTTGTGTAACTAAAAACCACATTATGGTGAGTTCCCTAAAGTAAAGAGTTTATTCTCTAAGATAAATGCCAGATTCTTGGGTGCAAATATAAACAATTTTTTTTTTCACCAGGGACCCCACTTACCAGCTCAACATGCTAAGTATTTTTTTTTAATTTTCACCTGAGGATATGTTTATTAATTTAGAGAGGAGAGGAGAGAAAGACAGACAGAGAGAGGGAGAGAGAGGGAGACACAGAGACATAGATGGAGAGAGAAAGAAAGAAAGAAGAAAGAAAGAAAGAAAGAAAGAAAGAAAGAAAGAAAGAAAGAAAGAAAGAAAGAAAGAAAAAGAAAGAGAAACATCAGTGTGAGAGAGAAACATTGATGGGTGGCCTCCCATAGGCACTTTGACTGGGGATTGAACCTGCAACCTAGGTATGTGCCCTGACCAGGGATTGGACCCACAACCTTTTGTTTGGTGTACAGGATGATGTTCCAACCAACTGAGCAGCCTGACCAGGCCTCAACATGATAAGTTTTTATGAATCTCAGTGTCCAGTGGCAGGAAGCACTAGCCCTCCCTCCAATGCCTGTGAGCCATCTTAAGGGGTACAGATTCCCAGGTAGGTAGGAACACTGGAATCATCCAATCTGTCCCCAGGAATGAGGGGACCTATCAGATGATGTCTTTCCTGGGCTGGCCCATCACTGGCTGGCTTCTGCAGCTGGCTCCGTCCCAGCCCTTTGTGCCACACAGAAACCTGCTCTTCCTAGGACACCACCTTACTGATGAGTTTGACCTTCTCCAGGCTGAGGCTGAGTGCCCTGATTTCCACTTGCACCCTCTCATCCCCTCGGTCCCCTGAGCCCAGTCCACAGTTTTTCGTGTTATGAGGTCTCCAGTCCTCCCCCAACTCTGGCCTTCTCCTGGGGACATTGCCCATCTGCCTGGCTCTTTCCCATTACCTGCCCAGTGGGGCCAGAACCAGGCACCAGGAGGACTGCTGTCCGAATTTTGGCAAACACACTCCAAACTAAGACAGCCTTTTTGCACATTTGAATTTTTTTGGTGTGTGGTAACAGGCTGTAACTTGTGTTATGCCTGAAAAGTGACCAACACAAGACTTGCAACTACAGTTATCACCAAAATGAACTCTCACGAATCCTTTAAGTACACAAACGCAGTCACCTTGTCTGCACGAAAGCAGAATGACTCTCACGGCAACACGAGGAGATTCTGGGAGCGTGAAGCCTGAACTTCTATCTCTTCCTGCCCATTTGCCAGTTGCCTCTCAATACCTTCGGCAAAGCAAGGCTTGGGCTACCAGCGCTTTTGTTGGGAATCAAACCAATTTGCCATAAATTGGTTCGATGGGTTCAATGGTGGTCAGGTTGTCACATGATCAATTTAGCCAATGATGGCCGGATATGCAAGCTCTTTTAAATTTGTGTTTTGCCACAGCAATTTTGCCTTTTTTTTTTTCCCGTTTGTGGTTGAGTTGCTCCAGGTATTGAGTTTGCAGGAGAGCTGCCCTGGAGGCAGAGGTCAGAGGAGCAGACACCTTGCACTTTCTCACGCTGATCAGGCTTTGACACCTGAAACTGTCTGCTGGGGGACCTGTGGGACTGGGAGCAGGCACAGAAAACCACTGCATTTATCGGGACAGAAACCAAGGGAAGCACACTTGGGGAAGACCCAGGACAGATGTCTCTTCCTGAAATAGATCTGGGGAAGAGCCAGGAGACACCTTTAACACAACAACTAAAGACGAATAAGAGGTCCTAAAATGAATAAGAGCAAAGTAGAGATATTCTGAAACTTAGAAAGAAGTGGTTCTTGAGTTTCAAAATATAGGCATAAATTAGAAGATTGTTTCTTTTCAGGATTAAATTAATGGTTGGATTATAAAGTCAGATGTAGAAGTATGTTAAAATACAGAGTCTAAATGCAAAGGATAGAAATGAGAGGGGGGTTGATGCATGAGAGGAGTAATGGGTAGCGAGAGCTCGGGTGTATGAAACGTGGTAGAGTAATCCTTGATATCTTATTTTAATGTAGCAATAGAAGATGGGGTGTTCGATGGGGTGCATGTGAAAATTAGGATAATCGTCACTAGAAGAATGAAAAGCAAGAGATAATTGTCCAATAATGGAGGGTGGGGAAGATAGGAATAAGTAGGTACTTGACAGAACTAGAAAAATCAAAGAAAACAAAAATAGCAACAAACTAAAAGAAATGAAGGGTGGAAGAAATGAGATAAAGTGTCCCTTGTTTCCATGAGATGGTTGGCGGAATTCCCAATTCAAGGCAGGTTGAGGTCAGAAACCAAGTTTGTTTCCATGGTGTTTCTAAGACTCTCACCTAGAATAAAGTTATTGAGAAAGGTCAAAAACTAAGTGCTGGGCAAAAAGATGCCCCCAAAGTGCCTCACTCTCAGCAACAATCACAAGGAGGAGGGGCAACAATAACATCAAAGTAAAATCGAAGGTGAATGGCATTACATGGGACCGAGCTCACTAGTAAATGGAAGCAGAATAATAGTAACAAGTACCTTTAATTGAACCCCTGCACATGCACAGCATTGAGGGCTTTAAAGAACTTTGCCATGTAACCCTTACCAATGAGGTAGACAGTGTCATACCCATTTTTACAGATGCATAAATCAAGGCTTACGGAACTGGACCAAGGTCTCAAAGTTAAAACCCAAATTTTTAAAAATTCTAAAAAAAAAGAAAAAAAGATTTAATTAATTTAATGGGAAAGGGGATAAAGTGAGAGAAACATCAATGTGAGAGAGGAACATGATTAGTTGCCTCTTGCAATCTACCCTGATGGGACTGAACCCACAACCCAGGCATGTGCCATAACCAGGAATCAAACCAGTGACCTTTTGCTTTGCTGGATGACACCCAACCCACTGAGCCACAGCCATCAGGGATGAAATCCACATTCTTAGCCAGCACTTTCTTTGCTGGAGATAGGAATGCCTTTTTCTCCAGGACCAGCCAATTGCACCCCACTTCTGTTTACATGGCTTTTGGGGGATATTACCCATTTAAATATTTTTAACAATTTTCAAAATATCAATTGATTTGTTTTCAATGGACTGATTCCATCTCATTAATCACAGTCACTCTATTGCCTGACTCTTTCACTCTCATCATAAAGTCTCTTCTAAACTTGCTCAGGCTCTGCTTTCTCTGACTATGTTCATAAAGGCACATGAAAATGATTCAGGCTCGTGACCACCAACCCTGAGGGCCAGATCCATGACTTTTTCCCAAGGGGACGCATGAGCTCTTCAAGCCCCATCACAGTTTCCAAACATCTAAGCATCTACAGGGCAGCAGAGGGTCAATATGTTCAAAATTATCTGGTTTGTGTGAATTGGCATCAAGGTAACTATAAAGTAACTTGATTAATTAGAAATAAAATGTAATTAAGCTATAAAGGATTTTAAGCAGTCCCTCAATACCTTGGCTTAGCTAAGATGATACATTAGGTTAGACTTCTGCTCCTAGTACCAGAGTGGGAAGCTGAAATAAACTCAGCACTCTCTATGTTCAGTGGTAAATCATACTTCAGATTTCATTCTGTCCAATACTTGTCAATGTATTAGATGTGTTGTCCCATATAATCAATAGCCATTAAGACAGAAGGAGGGTGCCGTCTTACTGCAGATTCAAAAAACAACAGCCAATATAAATAACATTTAATGTATCTAATTGATATTTAATTATCTGGATGTTAAATTACCAGTAAAACCTGAATGGCTTTACATCTCTGATATTGATAAGAGATTTATTACCAGCAGATTGGGTGTCATGATAAGAAAGTCACTGAGCAGTTACTTATGACTTGCACCAATTTTGGTTAATAATATGATAATCCAATTTATTTTTAAAATAAAGCCATCAATCCTCTGCTAACAATTAATTGATACCTAATCAGCACAGGCTAGGTGGTTAAATTCTTAGTAGGGCATTTGTAGGGAGGTAGGACTTAGAGACTCCTACCCAACTGTATTTTCAGGGTCCATTGGGCTTTTTGTATCCTGGGGCTCTTGGGGAGGTGTCTGTCTGTCCTCAGGCTGGAAGTAAATGATGAATTACAGCAGCTCTCAAAGGGGCTAAATCTTAGATAATCATTTGGGAAGCTTTTAAAAATTCATAAGCCCTGAACACCCCTCCCCACAAAGCAACCCAAATTAGACTTTCTGGGAGTGGGGCCCAGAGCTCAGTATTGTTTTAAACTCCTGGAGTGATTCCGGTGTGTGTCTAGGGGGAGAGCTGGGGAGAACAGACTCGAGGCATGAGTGGAATCTGTGTCCCATAAGGGCTAAGGGTCAGCCACGAGCTCTGTTTCAGCACGACCCCCAGACACCTGGATTGTGCTCCTGCAGTGGAAGTCTCTCATTCCTCACCCACTTTCCCCAACCCCCCCCTCCCCCCTCAGGCATCTTGTGATTGTCCTTCCCTGTCCACTCTAGAAGAGAGACTACTCCTCCTCCAGCCAGCCTTGTCTATCTGAGCTAGGTCTGTGGCCCCTGCCTCTTGCTTGCCACCCCTCTTCTCCTGTCTTCTTGTTTATTATCCTGCTTTCTTTCCTTTGAGTGTGAACCTTACCAGCCCAGCAGTGTTCAAGGCTTACTTTCTCTGGCTCCAGCCCACGGGTGGCCATGCTGGTTCAGAAGGGGTTCAGCTCCTTGGGGTAGGCATCGTGCTGGCTTAGTCATTGTGCAATGGGCAGTGCCCAGCAGAATGGCGTGGGGTGTGGGAGGGCTTATGGACATGGTGTGTGCAAGCATGAGCACATTCATACATGGCTGTCCTGACTTTGTGGGGAGGCCTTATGGCTTGGTCACTGTGAGCACTGCTGCTGTTGATTAAAAAATAACATTGCATGCAATTCCATTTATGTGAAATTCTCGACAATGCAAACTAACGGATAGCAATGGAAAGAAGAATGAACACTGGAGGGTGGGGGACAGGGAGGGACAGAAGGGAGAGATCCGAAGGGGCCCAAGGAACTCTTAAGGGTGATGGATGTGTTCATTATCTCGATGGTGGTGATGATTCTAGGGGTATACATATACACTCATCAAATGGTGCACTTTATGTGTGCAAAGCTTTAGAATAAATCGATATCTCAATAAAACTGTAAAATAATTAATGAAATACGTCCCCCACCTCAAAAAAAAAAAGAACAACACTTCTGAAGCCAGTCTGGGTTCTAATCCTGGCTGCCCTGCTTCCTAGCTGGGATGACCATAAGCAACTTCATTAAGAGGGCTGTGTCTCAATTTCTTCACCTGTAAAATGGGAATAATAATCTGCTTGCCTCATATAATGGTGCAAAATTAATAAGATAGTAACCTAAATAAAGATGTACAAATCACTTGTGCCCGTACCTGGCACATTTTCACTGGTCAATAAATGGCACCTGCTGTTTTTATTACTGTTAGTGGATATGCCTGGACATGAACACGTATGTGTGGGCACATGTCTGTGCACTGAGTACCTGTGCCTATTTATGCACTTGGGAGTGGGGCGGTGAATCCATGTGTCGCATGTGTCTGTGAGGGGCTGTGGATTTGTGCTGCGTGTGTGTGTGGTGAGTTCAGGCATGAAACCTCCCTATCCCGCACCATCTTTTACAGCCTCTGCCTCCTCCTCCAGACTGTTATAGGTATTGATTTTTTAACAGTTACTAAACTGCTACGTTTACTGACTCATTCAGTCTTTTACCATATCCAATAACACCGTACATTTTGGAAATCACATCACCTTGGTTCCTTCATGGCTTCTGCAAATCAAATTTATTTACCATTGAAAATGTCAAAAGGATTCAGCCCCAGGAAACCTGGAGCTTTCTGAAGCAGCAGGACCCCGAGGCTGGCTTTCAGGCTGAGTGAAAGAAGCTACTGCTACCCCCTCTTCAAATAAATTAAACTTCTGAGAACTTGCTAAAGCTGGGAGGGAGTCAGAGCGTTGCTACAGGCCTGCTGTCTGCAGGGTCTCATTCATACAAGAGGGGGAAGAAGCAGGGGCCTCTGGAGGTCAGCAAGGCATCAACAGCATGACTTTCTGGGCCCTGTCTGTGCTGCCCTGTGCTGGTAGCCTGGGTAGTGAGAGAAGTGTCAGCATCCCTTGTACCACTTTCAAAGAGGTCACAGAGGAGAGGGGTGGAGATGAGGCCTGCCCCCAGGCTCTAGGACAGCTCTCCAGACCCTGTTTGCACACAATGATGCGAGGAGAGTTTCCAGGGGCAACTCTGGGACCCAACTGCCTCGTCCCAGTTCTGCCGTTCACCAGCTGTGCAGCCTTGGTTAGGTTGCTTAACTTCTCTGAGAGTCTTGTTTGTAAAATGGAGAGAAGGACCTCACGTGTTGGCCCCCACTTCCAGATTCTCAGCTATATAGTATATGGAGTCCGAATTTGAATCTAGATCAAATCAGGGGGTTCTGACATCTTTATAATAAGTCAGAAGCATACAAAGTCACATCTCAGATGCCAGGGCCATCTGTTTCCCAGGTTTTCAGAGAAGAGAGGTTTGTATTAGGAAGAATAAAGCTCAAATAACTTTATTGAGCACGTATTGTGTGCCAAGGACCCAGCAAGCCTGAGAAAACGGTTCCTTCAGGGTTCTCATATCAGGAACGAAGTTGCTCCAGTTGTTTTCCACCTTAGATCACTTGTTGACAACTTAATGCCCTGGAAGAGAATCTTTTTGGGTCATGGGAGCATCCCTGGGCTTTGTCAGGGCCTCTTGGCTGGTGGTTTAGCAAGGCTGTACCCACAGAAGGAGGGGTAGCTCCCCTCAAACCCTAAACCCTGTAACCAGAACAAGGGGAAAGAGATGTGGGGTGGAAGTGGTCAGGACTGATGGCTGGCCCAGTATTCATTCTCCTCTTCTTCCACCTGAGTCTGATTTTTTTTAGTGGACTTAAGGCCACCTAAAACAAAGACTACATTTCCCAACATTACTTGTAGGTAAGCATGGCCATGTAACTAAATTCAGGCCAATGTAATTAAAGTGGAAATGCCATATGGAAGACACAAGGAATTTTTCTTAAAAGAGAAATTATTTTGCACCTTCTCTGTGGCAGTGCCAGCTCCATCCAGTGACATTGAATGTGATACAATGGTTGAAATCCTAGCCACTGTCTTACACCAACAGCATGAGAGTCACCCCCTCCGAATAACTGCAGACAAAGCTGGAGTAGTCAGGATTCCAGAAAATTGTAGAATTGCCCTCACAACTCTAGTCTTCTTGTGGGGAGATAAGTACATTTTTATTCTGTTTAGGCCATGAGTATTTGGAGATATGTTACTTGCAGCTGAGCCAAATTCTAAGGGGCACAGCAGGCAAAAATAACTGGTACCTATAACAATAAGAGGTCATTGCAGTTTGCTCTGGGAGCACAGAAGAGGATGTGACAAAACCTACTTGGAGAAGTCAGGGAAGGCTTGACAGGGGAGGTGACATTTAAGCTAGGTGTTGTAGAAGGAACTTGACATTTCAGGCCGAGAGGGCAGGATGGCATCTTCCATCCTTGCCTCAAGTCCTGCCTGCTCTGGGGATTTTGAAATCACTTGCTTCTGGCTCTGTGATGTGTTCTCACAGTTTCCATGATTGAATACTGGACTAAGCACCTAGAGAAACTTAGGGAATTTACTGAAAGTGGAGGGCGGTTGTGTCTCTGTGACATATTTCAGTTCTGGAAAGAAGCCAATGCCTGATTGCATTCCCACAAGTCTGAGAATGTAAGAAGTGTCACCATGGGACTGAGTGCGTGCCTGCGTTTGTGCATGCTTCTCCCGTGTGTGTGTGTGTGTGTGTGTGTGTGTGTGTGCTCGTGCGCGTACATAACATTTGGGATGTGTATCTTTAGGCTGACCTTGTTTGTCAAGCATCAGGTGGATATTTCTGCTGTTGCTTGATTCAATTTCTTTGAGGTGAGGAGGAGCCACTCCACTCAATTCTTCTTTGGCATTTTCTGACCAGGGGATGTGTTCGGGCTGGGCCCGGGGGCGAGCAGCTCACGTCCTACAGCTTCCAGACCCATGTCGCTGCTCATCAAGAGCAGCAGTGTGTGTGAAGCTGGGTGAAGCAGTGGGCACTGGGAGGAGTCACCTGGCAGCACACCCGTGCTGCGCTTGTCCACTGCTGCTGAGTCCTGGCCTTGGTGTCCACTAGCCTCCAGCAGGGCTGGGAAGAGGCAGCACCTATTTTGAGAACTTTACAGTCATCAGATGCCATACGCTGAGCATATAGGCCAGGCCACTAGCAGATCCCCACAAACACATTTGTATGGTAGCTCTGGGTCCAATTTTGCCTCTTCTTGGATTAAGGGAATGGCTGGGAATAGCTCTGCCTGGGGGAGGCCTCCTTTCATGAGGCAGAGATGGGAGGGACATAAGCCTTCCTACTATGAAAGGAGCCCTTCGGGTAGTTGCTTGGAGAATCTGACAGCAGGCCTGGTGGGATGCGGGCTCCTGGGGAGGAGGCAGTCAGGAAAGGAGCCATGCTCCATCTCTTTCCCTCTCCCTGGTGCTCCAAGGACCATTATGGGAATTCAGCCTAATTCAACCAATATTTCATCATTTTATCTTGGTCTGTAGTCTGACCAGAGTCACATCCTGCCCCGCCCACACCATGCCAGAAACTAACAGAAACACACACGTAGCTGAACCAAGCTGGGCTTAGGCACTTGTTGAATGAGGAGAATGCCTACCACAGGGAACCCTGAGGTGTCCAGCTAGAGGTCATTAGAAAGGGCTCAGAGATTTGGGATTGTGTTAGGAGATTTGGGACAGGGTTCAAAGAAATGAAGCTCTGTCTGGGGCTGGATGCTGTCAGGGAATGAAGGCAATTCTATGATTTGGTGCCTTAATAATTCTTTTCTATAAGGCGAGAGGAACAGAGAGAGATTAATCAAGGCTGCAGTTGATAAAGAAATAACAGTCACTCACATTAGCCAGGATGGGAAGATACTGGGCGATTTTCATGGCTTGGATAATGTTCATGTTTTGTCTGTGTTCACACATGATTGTGAGGAATTTTGATTTTGTTTTGCTATCAGAGTCTCCTTATCTGATGTTGGCATCCTGTGAAATCCTGTATGCTTAACAGAAGGACGCCAAGGCTGAGAGCTTCTCTGGAGTGGTGACTATGTATCTCTAGAACCCCAATCTCAGAATGGGGACTGACTAGTGATGGTAACATCCTTGGCCTACGAAGGCAGCTGTGCAAACAAAAGAAATTTAATTTTTTTATAATTGAATCCAATTTCTCCTTCAAGCAGTTCACTCAGCTGGGAAGTGGAAATTTCTTAGTCAGGTTCTTCCTGGGTTTCTCCACGGTGACATTTCTGAGTTTAGGAGGGCTGACACAGAGGTGGGGCAATGCTGACAACTTGAAATGAGAATTTTAGGTGATATGACCGAAGGGGATGGTGAGAAAGTGAGGGTGGGCAGCTAGAATGAAAGTGGAGTCTCAGGGGAGCTAAGGGATGTGTTTATAGATTATTGTCAGGAGTTGCAAAAAAAAAAAAAATTAAGTGGTTTGCTAATAATTTAAATATATAGATGCTAAAAATAGAATATATAACCTCTAATTCAAGAGAGGAGAAATATTTGCAGTAATAATAAAATCTTGGTAAAGCCAATGAAAAACTGAGAAAGAAAAATTAGAAGAAGAAGAAAAAACACCAGAAAGCCTGGGAAGTAGAGAACATGACAGCAGAAATAAGTGTAAGTACATCATTAATTACAATAAATGCAAACATATTAAATTTACTGATTAAAATACTTTCTTAAATCTCGTTTTCAAAAAGCCAGCTGCATGCTATTAAAGAGCAAAACAGTTAAAGCTAATTTACACCAAGATATTAAAAATGAGATAAAACAATAAAAGGCTTGAAAAAGAAATTACTATTGATAAAATTGAACTTAAGGTGAAAGGTATTAAAAGTATCAATGACAGACATTTCATTGGGTGATTCCAACAACTTGAGTCCCGAAATATATAAAGCAGAAACAAATTGTAGGAGAACACGCTGACAAGTCAACAAGCATCGTGGATGAATTTAACACATCTTTTTTAGAAGCTGATAGATTAAAAATAATATAAGATCATGTATGCCTGTAAACATGCATTTGAACCACACAAATGGAGAATACATGTGGAAAAAAAAGCTATGCATCAGATCACAAAAGAAGTCTTCATAAATTCCAAAGAATCTTTATCATCAATAGGTTCTGTTGCAAGTTGATGGTGTATTTCTGCATGCAATAAAAGTAGTCATCAACCATGAAGAGATGGTTCATGTATATGTTTGGAAACTAAAAACACACTTCTAAATTATCCATAGGTTAAAAAAAAAAAAAAACTACAACAGAAATGAACAAGTATTATGAATTGAAAATAAGACAAGTGCCACATGGTCAAGTGTGTCTGATGTTGTTTGCCTGGTTCTTACAGGGGTGAGTTATAGCCTTGAATGCATTTATTCAGAGACCATAACAGCTGCATATACGCCAAAACCCAAATAAGCAAAGAGTCTAGGAAAAGAATAAGAGGAACCACAAGAAAAATAAAGGTTATGATAAAAATGAATAAACATCCCCAGAAATGAGAGCATCAACAAATCTAAAAGTGATTGCTTAGAAAGGCCAATATTTTAATAAACCTCAAAAGACTGATCAGAAAGTGAGAGAATGCAGAAATGAGCAATATTCAGAATGAAAAGAGAAAATGTCCACAAATAGACTAAAGAGGTTTTCTTTTTCCTTACCATCAATCTCCATGAACGAGATCTGAGAAATTCTGGAGCGTGCTTCTTTGCACAGCACAGGGCACAGAGCCTGGGATAGTCCAGGCTCTAACACAGATCTGTTAACATGCAGAGTGGAAGCAAAACTCTGAGAAAGAACATTTCATTATGGTAAGACTCCTTTTACTCCATTTTGAGAAATGGAATTAACCAGGTGGTATTTGTTTGGAGCAAAGGGAGTTTAATAGGAAGAGAAATGGTCAGAAATCGGAGAGACCCGTTCACTGGGGCTCTGAAGCAGAAGATAATCAGATGATGGTGGTAGAAGAGGGAATTCACTGATGAAGAAGCAGCTTCCACCAAGGCAAGGAGGCCAGTCTGGGAACAGTTGGCCGCTTATAAGCTGTATAACTTAGAGCAAGTCCCTTAAGCAACCTGAGCCCAAATTTCCTCATCTTCAAGCTGAGAACAGTCATTGTGCTCTGGTAGAACTACAGAGATGAAGTGAGATAATGGACGAGAGCCCCTGGCCCAGAGCCTGGCAGAGGCAGCGCTCAATAACTGCACGTGGGGGTAGTGATGACAATGACATGTCTTAGTATTAGCAGCAGAGCAGCACAGGATGTGTGGGATGGAACAGGGACTTTTGAAGACAAAAGGAAAGGAAAGTCAGACTATGAAGAGTCATATATGTCAGCCCAGAAGGTAGACTTCATTCCAGACATACCAAGGAGACATCAAGACTTTGATCTGGGACTTGCTGAATAAAATGTAGCAAGTCTAGTTGAAAGGGAGGAGTGTGTGAGGGTCAGCCGAGGAGGAGGAGAGAGCCTCAGGGAAGAACACATGGTAGGTCCTAATCTCCCAGTATGCAATTGGTCTTAGGACCAACTCAATCTCTCCTTTACTTTTGTAATATATATTTCAGTTTTCTTTGTTGCATGGCATCAGCACTGTGTATGTGTGCACATGTATGCATGTGTGCATGGATATGTGTCTAATAATTGGAAGCTATTCACAGCAGAAGAGTGGCTTCTCCTGGCCATGTTTATGGGCATCCATCTATTATGTAAATGAGAGCATGGTGGAGGAGTATTTATCTAACTTGGCTAAATAGAGATCAACTCCTCCAGCTCAGATGGAAGGCTGGGGTGGGAGCATGTCTGGCATTCTTTCACCATGTGCATTGTGGAATGGCTGGCCTTGCAGCTTAGAAAAGTGTCAGAGCAGCAGCTACGAAGTTTAATTTCCCTGTCACTTTGCTTCTTGAACACACTGGGCCTCTCAAAGTGTGCAGAGAACTCCAGTCCTGATGAGTCTTAATAAAATGTACTGCAGGAAGTCAATATCCTGTCAAGTGAAACTTGCCTGCTTCCTCTTAAAATAACTGTGCTTTTTGCGAAAAGGTAATTCTTAGAAAAATAGAGGAACTGGTTGATGCGTCAGTGTTGCTACGTCAACTAAACCACACCTGGAGTTCCTGTTCCAGACCATGTGGCCTCCACAGTTACTCATGAAGCCTTTCCCAAGCAATTGCCCCCCTTCTTTTACTATCCTTGCTTGGTGAGGCAGGGACTGAACTGATTTAACAGACATTTATGAAGTACTTACTGCAGCCCAGGCCCAATGCAGGGCCTGAATAACCCATTGATGGGCAAGATGGATTCTTAGCCTTCAAGGGTCTGGCGGGGAAGGTGGGTAAACCAGATGCTGGAAAAGCAGGATGAGTTCAAGTTGGGGTTGCACAAAGGGCTGGGGGAGAACTGAAGGGTGACAAACCTCTCTCTGCCAGTAGGATCAGTGATGACATCACTGAAAAGCAGCATTTGAACAGATTCTGGAAGGATGAGTACCAGCTTTCCAGATGGATGAGGAGGGGAAGAATTTCCTAGGCAGAATGGATAGCATTATCAGAGGCAGAGGTGCAAGGGACACCGGGGTGATTGGGAAACTCCAAGGAGGCTCATGGGGATGGGACAGAGAAGTCCCCTTGCTGCTCTGAAAGTCTGCTCAGTTTGGACTGGCCAGCCTGGAAAGACTCTGGGCGGCCCTGGTGGTGAGGTTTCCTCCTGGAAAACATCATTGCCATAGCCAACACCCATGTCACTGCCAAATATCATCACCATCACCATCGTATTGTCATTATCATTTCATGAGGGGGCATTTTCTCATTTTCCCAGCATTTCTGCCATAAAAATGAAAACAGGAACTTCGGGTATTTGCCCTTGCCTCCAATGAGGGAGACTAAGTGTCTTATCTGGCTGTGAGGTCAGAATAAAGCTGGGTCTCTTTAGGCACACTACACTCTCTTCCTGGACTAGCCTGATTGGCAGGGTAGTGAGAAGCTAGGGAAATTCCTTGACAAGAGCAACAAGGGAAACTGAGACAAAAATAATTAAACTAGGCCAAACAAATTGTCTTCCCTAGTCAAGGACACTTAGAAGCAACTGGTTTACACATTTCGGGCCATCCCGGGGCAGACCAGCCTCTGTCCAGGACCTCTTTGATGACATTCTTCAAAAATAAAACAAATCGGAAAATAACACTGACCCCTCTCTACACACATTTTGAATGAATCGACATATTGAAGGACACACCTGGAAAGCTCATGAATATTCTATTAAGACCCTTCCCTGAGACCCACCCTGAGATTTTAGCCTGCCAAAAAAGGATAAAAAGCGTCAAGACTAAAGACTCCCTGGCAGGCTCCCACTAGAGCACGACCATGTCTTGCATTTCTCCTCTTTTTCCTAAACCCTAAGGGTCACCGCAAGACTTGCAATGAAGGGAACCGGCAGCTTGTTGCAGCCTTACATCCTGCACCTGTCTCCAAGGCCCCCCTTTCCTCTGACTTCCCAATGACCTAACAGCAGCCTTGCCTAGGCTTTCCTGTTGCTTCTTTCACCTTAAGCCCTTCCTTTGTTTCACTGTCCCCTGCCTGGTAGGCTGGCCTGAGGCAGACCTGCCTTGGGCCCTGTCCCCATCCAGTATCAGGACCACAGTTGCAAGTTGCTTTCTTCTCCTCTAATGTGATCAGCCCATCCAGGAAGTCATGGGTGGATACATTTACCTTGGGTAGAAAGCCTAGTTTTGTTAACAATTTTCAAGTGTTATTCTCGAACCAAGTTTCACTGGGTCAAAAGAAAGGGTGTTTTGTTACCTGTTTCCTGTGCTTAGTTTTTGGTGGCTTCAGAAACTAGAGAAGTGTGTTTATTCTTTATTGCCACATATTGGTGCATGATGTTACTACAAATCCTTAGATATCTACAATCATCCCTTGTTTTGCTCATGTGCCCGGGGCCAGCTGCAGCTGGAGAGGTGGCCCTGCTCATCTTGGCTGGGCTCACTCACATGTCTGGCTGCCAGTGGGTTCTTGGCCAATTTGGAATGGCCTTGGCTAGGGCAGCTAGAGTGACTAGGCTTTCTTTCGCATGATTCTGTCCCACGTAGGTATGTTCTCACAGTCATGGCAGAGGAGCAAGAAAGAAACCAACTCTGCAGATATGTAGGTTTGTAACAGGTGTTGTTTATGATGCATTCAACTGAACACAGCAGGTCACATGGATGATCCAGACTCTGGGGCCAAAACAACACACCTCTTTATGGAGAGGAACTTCAATGGGCATGAATATAAAAGGGGTGAGAAACTGGGAGAACGGGCATAATTGGTATCACTGTTGCCACCATCATGATCTCTGGCATGTCACCATCTCCTACTCTCTCCTCCATCTCAGCCCCTCTGTCCGTGGGGTGTCCATATTACTCAGGACCTAGTTCTTCCTCCCTAGTGGATGCGGGCATGTCTCACCAACTTTCAACCCAGAATCCAATGTCCTTGACTTTCACTTCCTACGGGAGGAGACGAACCTGGAGAGCTCAGCTCATCTGGTGAAGGACACACAGCTAAGCAGCTGTCCCACAATTGGGTGACAAAGGTGCACCTAGAGCAGTGGCAGCGAAACAGCTGGTTTGTCTTTGGCCTTCTCCCCACCCACAGAACCAAGGCTTCCTAATGCAGATCCTCTTTCAGGATCCAGGCTGCCTCACCCCGAAGCTTAATTAAAATGAAGATGAAGTGCTCTTCCTGATGGGCCTTGCCCCATGGCAGTCGCTGCACCGCTGACCCTGGTGAGGCCTCCGCTGTGGAGAATTCTCTGGCTTCTGCTCCAGCAGCAGCTTCATTATCATTCCTTTGGTAATTAAAACAACAGATGTTATAATTAAAAGGCTCCTCATTAAATCACAAATAACTGAAGCTTGAGGTGGGTTCTCACTGAACAGAATCACTGCGTCACCTTTGGAGGAAATAAAAGGCTTGTGAAAGGGAAAGTCTCAACCTGGTTGGGAGCTGCAAAGGCTGCAGGTCCTATTGTCGGCAAGGTGTTGACAGAGGTCAGGAAAGCCCACTGAGGAAAGGAACACGTCATGGGAGAGTGCAGGGTTTCCTCAGGGGCTGGCGTGGAGGAGACAGTCCCGCAGGAAGAACCTGGGGGCAGGGGCTTCTCTTGCTTTCTTTTGTGCTCAGGGGCCAGGTTCGTGGGGAACTCCAGAGGCACCTGAGTCACTGAACTTGGATGAGGGTTAGCGTCTGATGAGGGCTCAAGACACTTGGTTTTCATCCTAGCAGGGCTACTTACCTCCTTGCTGTCCCTGAGCGAGCCCCATTTCTGAACTGTGATCCTCTTGTCTGGGAAACTGGCAGAAAGACACCTTGCCAAGAGCTGCTGGAACAGAAGTTTGTAGTCCTCTAGCGTGGCTCCTGGGGTGCAGGCACTGGGTTGTGGACACCGGGGCTACTGCAGTGTGCTTCTGAAAGGCCCTCACCCAGGTGCTGACTGAACGCGTACATGCACCCGTATGTCTGTGCAAGAGTGTGTGTGTGTCTCACCCTGGCCATGCCCTGTCTGGCGCGGGCTCTCACCAGCTCAGGGCAGTGATAACATGTTTTATTGATCTCAAGGTGACTCCATTCTCAGCCGGTTTCCTCAGCTGTAAGCTGGACATAGGGATGCTCTGCACAAGTTGCCTTGAGCATTAAGTGATAAAATAATAAAATTAACTGTTCCCGCTGTGCTTACTATCTACCAGGGACTTTCAAGAACGTTACCCATGTCAATTCATTTAATCCTCAAACCCTTGTGGGAGGACAGGTGGGAGAGTGAGTAGATCAGCTCTGCAGGAACCTGGGGTTGGGGTTAAGGGTGGGATTTGGTCAGGTGAGTGGGCGTCAGGCCATGCAGGGTACCTCTGAAATGACTCTGTGTGGCTCAGCAGAAGGTGCTGACCCAGGCACTCTAGGCTATGCCCAGTACCATCTTGAGCCTTTTTGGCCATCGCTAGCCCACCCCAGGACAGCCCAGCCATGCCCAGCACCCCCCACCCCCACCAACATGCCCCCAGGCAGGCAGATGTAAAGGGAGTCAGTGTTCTTCCTCTAGCCAGGCCATGAGATGTCTGTCCCATTAGCTCAGAGCAGCGCCAGGTCAGGTCATGGGATTGGGGTGGGTAGCAGGAAACCAAGGTTATGACTTCAAACATCAGAGCAGGAGAAGGAGAGAGGGAAAGTCCATCTCAGCCTCGCATCCTGCTTACTCACTGGTATATCCCAGTCTCCCAGAGCACAGAAAACAATAAATATTGATTGCATGGACAAATGGATGGATGGATGGGTGGGTGGATGGAAGGGAGGGTGAACAGGCAGACAGAGGAATGGGTGGGTCCTGTAGCTACCATTTTTGAGTACCTGCTAGTTACTGGATACTACATACAACTCTTATCTGTTTCTTATAGCAGCCCGGCAGTTGTGTCTAACTGCAGTCCCCAGAGAATGACAGAGCCAGCATTTGAACCCTGAGGTGAGCATTTCCAACACAGTAGTCTCTCCAGGATGCCTCACGGCTCTTATAAGACCACAGCTCAGACCATTGGATCAACCCCATTTAGATGGAGTCTGGTCCTCCCTCTGTGATGTAACCACTGGCATCCATGTGTCCTCCATGGAGGCCCCGTGCTGAGCACCAAGAACATTGACAGTGACCCTGACTGTGGTCTCTGCCCTTAAAGTCTATTGTCTGTGGACATGAGATACTGGCTGCATAGCAGAGAGTTCTGAACCTGGGGGGAGTCCAGAGGCCAGGGATGCCCAAAGGAGGTTTTACCTGGCACCTCACCAAGAATCTGGTATTTGAACTAAATCTTAAAGGCAAGGTAGGAGCCAGGCAGGCACAGGAAAGTTGGGGGGAGTCACTCTAGGTAGAAGGAATAGTGTTTTGTGTAGGCTACTTGCTGGTGGCTGCAATGGGATGGGATGGCAGGAACAGTAGATGAGGCAGAAAGGGGAGGTGGAGGCAAAGCTATGAAGGGCTCTAAATGTCAGGTCAGGAAGTGAGAAGCCATCAGAGGTTTAGAGGTGACGAATGTAGCTTTCAGGTGAGCAGGAGGAAAGCCCGATGGGTGTGAGGGGATAAGGATGAGCAGAAGTGGGCAGACCTCGTGCATGCATCTGAGAGGTGCCAGTTACTCTGAAATTACAGCAGGTTAGGGTGAAATGACCCTGGGAGAACACCTCCAAACTCTGCTTTCATAGATGATGAAGTCGAGGCCCAGAAACTAACTGGCTCAAGGCCACACAACAAGTGGGTAGCTGACCACACTTGAGGTAGGAGTTTGGGAAGAGATGGGCATTCTCTCCCTTTGCCTGTTGTGACTCCTGGGTAGCAGAAACCAGGTCTGTGGCTTCAGGGATTGTGGAATCCCAGCATGTTCAGGGGGTTTGTGTAAAATGATGCTCGTAATAATTTTTCCCCCTTGAGGACAATGAAATAAAAAAGGAGGGGGCGAGTGCTTGACAAGAGTTCTGATTAAAGCCAAATGCACACATTTTCAACAATAAAGGCTGTGGACGCCCCTGAGAAAAGAATGATGCAAAAGCCAACTGCTCCAGGCCAGCCTGGGAGAGCAGGGGAGTCCTGGGCAGTCAGAGGCTGAGCTGTGGACTGTTGGGAGGCACAGGAAGGAAACCTGTGATTGCAGGTTCCATGGCTCCCACTCTGAAGGAGAAATTCTGCCCTCTTCCTCTCCCCCTACCTACACTCCCATGTTCCTCTGGTTGCTGGTCCCGTGGCTTCCTGCATACAGGACAAGGGGACTATAGGATATAGATTGTGCTCCAGGAATATTTTGTATACATGTGTAAAAATGCAGCTCAATGAATTACATTGTGGTGGTGTGTCTTTGATTCTTTTTTTCAGACTGGCTTCGACATTACCATTTAGAAATAAATTAAGAAACTTAAACTCATATAAATCTAGAGTTGTATTAAAAATGTGTAGCCTGAACCCCAAACACCCTCCCCTTGAACCTTCCTTAGGTCTTCTGTTCCATCCTCTAAAAGGCTTGACTCATGCACTTCCTTCTCCCTGAAGCCTTCTTGGATTGTACCAGCCCACACTGCTATTCCCACACTGACCCCTCAGCCTCAACCCCACCCATAGTCTCTTCAGGTTCTCCCAAAGGATGGATATCTTCAGTCCCTTCCTTGGCTGACTACATCCTCTGGAGAGGCTGGTCCCTGGTCACTACACCTCAGAGGACAAAGCTGAGAAATAGACTCAATCCCTCAGCCCAGGCTCCCCTAGACTCTGATGTCCCTGGAGATGGAGGTCTGGGTCAGTGGAGCCTCTGGCCGACCCCACGTATAGAAGAGGGTGGTTGTACCCAGGTTCCTGCCTGCATACGCACAGCCTCTCCTCACTTCCCTCAGCTGCTCATGGCCTACATTGCATTGTTTGTGTTTCAATGGTGAGCATCCTGTGCTCCAGGTAGAGTGAGAGTTCCCAGAGGAAAAGCCCTGCGGCACCTGCTCTTACTTTTACTTTTTTTTCGTCCAAGGTTCGGCCCCACACAGGCGCCACACTTAGTTGCTCAGGAGAAACCAGGCTCTCCTTCCTCAGAGTGAGATTTCTGGGCCCTCACTTCCATGAGCCTCAGCTTCCCCATCTGTCAAGTGAAGGATCAGTACACATAATTTTCAAGTTCACCTGAAGAGTCAATGGATAGGAGATGTGTGCCTTAGGCTGGTCTATAAGTGATATCTGCAGTGGTTCAGATGGGGTTAACACCAATTATGTGTGGAGAGTACCTCTTGCATGGTGTTGGGGAAAGGCTGTTCATGGGTCTGTAAGCATGTGGCCAGAGCACCAGTGTGAAGGGGCCATTACAAGGTCCTGGGTCCACCTCGCCTCACATACAGTTTGAGAAGCATGGGCCAGTGGAAAGGGCATGGTTCCTGAAGTCTCAGGAGCCCACCCACGGGGGCCCAGACACAGACACTGACAAGCCCTTGAGCCCTGCAGAAGCCACATCCCTTCTTTGGGTCTCAGTTTCTTTATCTGCAAAGTGGGACTAATGCCTTCCAGGCTGTTGCGAACATTGGAAAATATTTTTTTGTCTTTTATTATTATATTAGTATCCTAATTATAAAAATAATATCTGAATGTACTATTATTATAAACATTCAAGCAGTGACGTGACAATGCAAGTAGAACTTGACCACCTCCCTCTACCCCAGGCCCAGGCCTCACCTCAGAGCTAATGTTTATCTGTCCATGCCTGTTTACACACATGCATTGACATGCATAGATGCAGGCACCTATGGAAATAAAGAGCTTCATCATTCTCCTTCTTCTTCTCCTTCTTCCCCTTCTCCTCTTCCTCTTTCTTCTTCTTCTTTTTCTTCCACTTCTTTTTCCCCTTCCCCCTCCTCCTCATCCCCTCCCCTCCCTTCCCCTTCCCCTCCCCTTCCTCCTTCCTCCTTCACCTTCCCCTTCTCCTTCTCCTTTTTAACAGAATGAGGTCCTACTAGCTGATTCTTCTGCTTAAGGTCTGACAAGGCTGCAGTCATGGTGACCACCAGGCTTCGTTCTACAGAGGCTTGCCTGAGGAATATTCCAGCTTAGTGCAGCTTATTCAGGCTATTGGCAGAATGCATTCCTATGTGGCTGGGTGACTGAGGCCTGGCTCTCCTGCTGGGTATTAGCTGAAGATCTCCCTTGGGCCTAGAGGCCACTCACAGGTTCCTGTCACATTGTGAACCTCCCCTCCTTAGGGAGTGGGCAACTTGGCAGCCTCCTTCTTTAACACCAACAAGGAAGTTTCCCCAGTCTGCTGAGACAGGGTCTTCTATAATATAACATGGCATAATCAAGGGACTAATGTCCATTGCCTTTGCCTCCCTGGAGTCACCTTAGCGTGTGTCTGCCATGGGGTGGTCACATTCCTCTTCCCAACCTTGGTATTGGCCCCAGAGTGCTGCATCATCTCATTCTTGCCTTCTCTGCTCTTCCCAAATCTTTGTAAAATGTCTCTTTATTAAGCTGCCCTCAAATTACCCTGACTGAGTATGCTATCTGTTGGTCTGTTGTTTTTTTAATACCCACCCAAGGATGTGTTTATAGATTTTAGAAAGGGGGATGGAGAGAAACATCAATAATTTGCCCCCTGTTCACACCCTGATTGCTGACAGAACCTGCAACCTAGGTATGTGCCCTGGCTGGAAATCGAACAATCTTTTTGTGTATGGGACCACGCGCCAACCAACTCTGTCACCCAGCCAGGGCGCTATCTTTTCCTGTGCCTGCACCATCATGAACACCAGTAGCCAGGACATAGTTTGTGAACCATTAAGTGATGAAAGGTAAAACTCAAGGAGGGGGATGGGGATGAAGAGAATAAGGGAGTGATTGTGAATTCTTTCCAACCAGCCCGCACGTGGGCAGAAAGTACAACTGCAACAGTGTAGAATAAGAGATAAACACACCTTCCTATATCTTCTCCAGTTTCTGTGAAGAAAGTTTAGCCTTAAATCCTTTCCACCAGAAGTGAAGTGACCTACCTGATCTGTTCACTGGGAAGGAGGACCTGGGCCTGCCGACCGGAATCTACTTCCTTGGAACCCTGCTTGTCTGCAGAGAACGTGTGTGCTGGGCTGCTGCTTCATGCTCTGAGTTTTCATGGGAAGGCCTGGCATCGTCCCACACTGCCTGTGATTTGTGTTAATTCTAAGGTTCAGAACATGCAAGCCCATGACTTAGCATAACGCAGCCACATCCTCCAAAAAAGCTTTTGGAAGGTAGTCTCACTGACAGATGACACACTCTTCATCTACGAGACCTCTTTGTGTCACCTGTTGGATTCAGCTTGCACAAATAATTACAGAAGTTCCAATTAAGTTAGAGTTGTCATCTTTCCAGTCAAAATAAACAAAAGTTGGAAAGCGAAAATACTCAGTGCTGGTACGTTGCCGTGAGATGGGGACCTCTTCTATTGTTCTTTGGGGTATCAGTTGGCATTATGATTTATTGATAATCTTGATATGTTGGGTAATGGCATAAAGGTGGAGAAAAGAAAATGTTCATACCGGTTAGATGTACCTAATGATAAACTTGTGGGTAAAATGCAACAAATGCATGGGTAAAATCCCATCAGGTGAAATGCTAGCCTAAAAACAAAAGATTGGTGTCAGGGACAATAGAAGAAGAAAATTGTAATATGTTGATAATTATGGACTCTGGATGAGGGGGATATATCTGTTAATTATTATAGCTTATGTCCTTTTGTAAATGTTTAAAAATCTAGATTACTGCAAAATTTTCTACAAAATGTATATATTTGCTTGTTGAGATTGGGATAAAATCACAGCTCATGACTAGTTACCTACATTGACCCTGAATTGGCTAACTAGGGCAGACTGTCCTCACCCCCCGGCTTCAGCAATACTCGGCTTCTCAGCTGGCAGGTAAATCAGGCCAGTTGAAGGAAAACATCTCTTCTTAGCCGCATTCTTCAGTCTACAGGCATCACAAATAAAGCAACTATTGACACTCAAAAGAAAAAAAAAATATTGGCACAACATTTTGGAATATAATTCAGAAATACAAATCAGATGCCTAAAACATTCATAATTAGTCATTTCACGTTTAGGTTTGAATAAAGCAAGTAATCTGAAATCCAAACAAAGACTGGTGCACAAAGATTAATTCCAGCTTTACAAGTAAGAGCATATCTGGAGAAGACCCTGAAAGCTCATCCATAGGGAAAAGTCACCTGTGGTTTGGCCAGCCCATGAAAAATTGTGCAGGTCTGTCCAGAAAGTATCGTATACAGTGTTAATTATATTGACATTGGCTCAATACTTTTGGGACAGAGTTCGTATAGACACAAAATGGTATTTTCAATGAGCATTTCATGATGGCAGAAAAATCATTGTGCTATAATGTAAAGTGAGAAAAGCAGAGAAGTCTTGGGCATAAGATGCCAAATATAAAAACATGGAGGGAAAAGAGTGGGCTGTAAGGGTTGTTTCTGAGCCTTTCTTTACGTCTTTCTGTTTCCTGGTCTTGTTGTAAACAAGTATATCCTGCCCAGACACCCCTCTGCTCCAGGCCCAGCTCCACAGGAAGAAAGAGACCCACGGGCGGTGCTCTTTCTGGGATAATTGATGCAGCCAAAGGGTCTGTGATTTCCAGAACATAGCGTGAGTTGCAAGCTGTTTCCTCAGTCTTTCAAAACAGGATTCTGACTCCTTGATAGTCCTCAGGGTTGTGTGGACGGCAGCAGCTCAGCGGAAGAAATGCTTTCCTGAACTTCTCTCCCTGACCTCTCCTCCTGTGATTTCCCTCAAGAACCCCCGCTGGGTTTTGTGACAGCAACATCCCCAGCTTCCCTGACAGGACATTTGAAAGGCACCACCCTTGGACCGACATTTTGTCCCAGCGCACACAAGTGCTTCAAGTGCTTAACTAGGTCAGGCACCCACGTGAACTCTGGCTTTGTCTGATGTGGATATGCAAGGTTGGCGTAGCCACCTTTTGGTCTGGCCATGGGCCCATGCTGCTAAGGAAATGCTTTATTTATTTTTGCTATAGAAGAATAACAGGAAGGTGCCTCAGAAGGAAAGAGATGGGCCATTATATACAGCACCACCTAGGTCAGCAGAAGCTGTAAGACTGAGACTCACAAACACTGGGTGGAGTTGCCAGAGAGAGGAACAATCCTAACCCTGGTCAACTAGCATCCAGTTTTAGCCCCTTTCCTGGTTGCTGTGGGGTCTGGACAGCCACAGGGGCAGGGGGATGCTCTGGAGGGGCCCAAAGAAGGCTGTCTTGCCCTCGGAGCTTGTGACAGAGTGTCCTTTATGTAAAAAGAAACATGCCTGCTCCTGTAGGAGAAGATGGTTTTGCTTCCCATGTGGCCCAAAAGTGAAAGAGGTAACTCAGCATGGGGGTGTTGATCAGAGCCTGGAGAGCTTCCTAATTCATAGTAGCAGGGTGGGGGTGGGGGGCGAAATGAGAGCTTTGGAGGAGGGCGCAGACTCCTAGCTGCCCCAACAGCAGAAGGGGCAGGCCAAGCCATAACACTGAATCCTGATACATTCAGGGTCTGAGCACAGGCTGAGGGCTGTGCAGGGAGCTCAGTCCGGGGCTGAGATCAGTGTTAGCCAATAGCCAGGCTGGACTGGTGTCCATGGATGGGTGGTGGCTTAACCTGAGACCCCAGTCAACACGGAGGCAGTGACCAGTGTCTAGTGTAGAGCCAGCATCAGTGCCCGCTCTGTAGCCAGGTCAAGGTCATACCTCCCTCCCTTTAGGAGGGAGGGCACAGGACGTGGCCACTGGGTTCCAGCCTGTTAGGCTCTGGTATCATCTCTGCACAGGAGACTAAGGAAAAGGACGACTTTGAGAAGCTGAGGACTCAGAGCCAAACCTGTCACAGTTTAGAGCCCTGGTCTCTTCCTTGCCCCCTCTCCCAGTCCAGCCCTTCTTGCATGGACCTCCCCTGGATACCCAAGGAGCCTGGGCAGGCCACTGTGGTGGAGTCCAGGGAGGGGTTATCCATCCCCCTACCCCCTTGGAGTAGCTCACAATCTGGCTGGGAGGAGCAGCTCACAATCTGTCTGGGAGGGTTGTGACTTGGGGAAATAAGAAGAGTTTCATAGGCTGTGGCCCTGAGGAGAGGGAGCTCCAGAAGGCTAGGGCACCAGGGGTGACTTCCTGGAAGAGGTGGTGCTTGCACTGACTAGTACACTGGTAAGACTCTGGCAGGCAGTGAGGCTAGAACTAAATTTCCTCAAGAGGCACAGAAAAACCTGGCAAACTTCCCCAGAGCCTTTTCTGGGTGTTATTTTAATTCAGATACAATATTTTGATAGTTTCCACATAAGATGAATCAGAAACATATACATTAATTTTCCCTTAAAAATATACACTTGTACTTGGCAAAACATAGCATGGGATTTGATGAATGTAAGGCAGTCGAAGAATTGTATGGGATCCAAGATGTGGAGGTCTTGGAAGCTGGAGCATCTTGTAATCCGGACCTAGTAGCTGGTCCTCCAATTCGCATATGGCAGGGGCCTGAAATGTGCTCACCTGCCCCAGGTGCTCTGCTGGGGGCATCCTAGCACCCAAAGCTTAAGTCCAAAGTCAGATCTCAATGCATTACTTTTGCAAAGGACCCAACACAAGCTAGCCCCAGCCTGGCTAAGGAGCTGATTTCTTGGAAAAGTCAGTGAAACTCTTCTCTGAACTTGTTTGTTACTGTTCATTCTAATCAAACCTCCCCACTCCTCTCAAGTGGTTCTCACATCCCATATTGAGAAGTACTACCTTCACCTATTTATCTACATACATGAACAGGTTTGTTAAGATCAAGGGCAGGTGTTTCTTAACTCTAGGCTCAAGATAAATCCAGAATCTCCTTTCATAGCTGGGCCTCATCTGTCTCACTTTGGAACAAAAAGGTCCATGAAGGTAGCATACTCAGTCATCAGATGAGTTCCCTTCGTGATGGGCAGGATGATGCAGAAGAAAATGATCATTCCAGAAGACCAGTTCTTCCGAACACAAATGCCACAGATACGGAACTGGAGGTACAGGGTAGGGGCATGTCATGCTGAATTAGTTGCCTACTTCTGTGTGAAACATTACTCCAAATAATGGCTTAAGAAAACACATTGCTTATTTCCAAGCTCTCACAGTTTCTATGGGTCAGGGTGTTGGAACAGCTTGGCTGGGTAATTGGGACCCCAGGTGTCATCACCTGAGGGTGAGACTGGAGCTAGAGGGCCTGTATCCAAGGTGACTCACTCACCAGGCTGGCAGGCTGGTGCTGGCAGCTGGGAGCTGGCAGGAGGGTTCTGACTTTCCATGTGAGTCTGGCCACGGGGCTGGTTGAATGTCCTCACACCATGGCAGCTGGCTTCCCCCAGAGAGGAAGGCGGAAGCCATACTTTTATGACTAAGACTTAAAAGTCATAAGGTCTGTTGATTACACAGGCCAGTCCTGATACAACATACATGTGTACATAAAAGCATGAAATCTGGTGGTCCTGGTTTCATGGCTCATTGGAAGTTGTCTTGGAGGCTGGAGGTTCTGTTTCCAAGTTAACTCATACCCATCCAGCTGGCTATCCCACGGAGGCAGTGAACTACTTACACAGTTGCCCTCTGTTCCCCCATCCAAGGCACCAGTGGAAACTTCTTTGTGCATGGCATGATCCATGGGATTGGTCTTCTACTCTGGGACCAACCCATGACTTACAACATACCATGTTACAATCATTAGACTGACCCTTCATACTAATGGAATGCCCAAATGATTGGTGTCAGATATTAATGAAGCTTGAACATTAAGAAGAAAATAGTCAGAGAAAGGCAATGAGCTAACAGGGGCAGGAGTGATGGACTCAGGTCAGGAGGCCTGAGTCCTCTGCCAGAAAACCAGTGGGCACGGACATGGGCCAGAGAGGGAAGGGCCCTCTCAGCAGCAATTTGGCAGGGTGGTTAGGAGGGTGGTCCCACAATTAGAGGACTGGTCATCTTCTTACCAACTGACTTAACTTCTCTGAGCTGTGTTTACTACTCACATGCAAGGGTTGTTGGGAACTAAGTGTCCAGAAAGCACTTACTCCAAGGCCTGGAGCCGGGTGAGTGATGGAGGATTGCCACTGTCATTACAGAATGTCATTACCACTATGCTAACCCACACCCAGCCTCTCCCCTGGATCAGACCTTGTCAGAGATCATCTTGTTACTGCTCCAATGGACACTTTGACACCCAACGTCCATTCCTGCTATCATGGCCCACAGCCACGCAATGGCTGGCAGCTGTAGCCCCACAGCATGATAAGAGTGTAGGTGTGTATACACACAGGTGAGTTGGAGGAGGATTCAATGAAGGGTGGGGAGGAATGCAGTCTGATCTGGTTATTTCTGTTTTCCCGGTGAATTAGAAAGCAAGGTCATCAGCTGGGAGAGAGAAAAATCCATACCCTGGCCATGTGTCCTGGGCCAAGGTCAAGTTTATGTGTTCCTTTTAAAATAGCATCTGTGGTAGAGCCCAGGCTGATAGCTTCATACAGACCATCCTGGAAAGGACCTTCAGGCACCCTGCCTTTGGGACTGGCCCTGCGAAGTGCACAGAACCATGCCTGATGCCAGGTAGGTGCTGTCTGAGGACGAGCCATGGCTGTTGCCCTTGCCTTGGCTCTTATTGCTCCCCTGGGCCACCATCAGTCAGGAGGTGGGGACCTGTGGGGCACAGTGGGCAGGCAGTGGGGCTTCACTGGTAGTTGCTGACCTGATTCTTTTCAAGCTGGTAAAGTTCCTGCCTTAGGCTGATAGTTCGGGGAGGCAGGAGAAGCCACCCGTATAAGCCGGGGTTTACAAATGGGGAAGCTGAGACGCAGCAACAGGAAGGGATTTGTCTACGTGCCACTACAAGTCTGGCGGAAGTAGGATGAGAACCAAGAGCTCCTAACTCCTCTGGTTTGGGCTTTTTCTACCACTCTGCTTTGCCTTCTCTTCTGTATACATATCTGGGTTTTCTTTGCAGAGCCCCCCTGACAGTTAGCTTCTATTTTGATAGATATCTCAGCTCTGGGCATTTCAGCCTGGGCCACAGCAGCCTCCATAGAAGTTTGGGTCATTCATTCCTTTGATAGATACAAGCATAATCTAAGAGCTGGGCTTTGTGGTAAGTGTTGGGTATTCCAACATGAATGAGGGGCAGCCAGTCCCTACCTGAGAAGGAGCTGGCATGCGCAAGGTTAACAAACATGTAAATCCCCAAAAGTAAGGACAGAGACAAGCACATGGGAAGTGTAGCAGTGAGCCCAGAGTGAGGGTGGGCACCTTATCTAGACAGAGTCGGGAAGGGTTGCCCAGGAGGTGACACATGAGCCTTAAGAGAGAAATAGGCCAACCCTGTTAGATCTTTGGCCTGGCCTTGAACAAGCTACCCAAGCCCACAGTGCCTCAGTTTCCCTTACTGTAAACCAGGGACAGCATCATCCTCACAGTGCTGCTATAAAGATTAAAAACACATAAAAAAAATTCTCATCAAGGGGCTGGCCCATAGTAAACACTTATCAAATTGTGATTGTTAATGTTACTTTTATTACTATGAAGGCCTTTGAATGTCAGCTACATTGGAATAATTTCCTAGACCAAGGGGACCCACTGGGAGCACAGGAGCAGGGAGTGGCAGGCATATTCAAAGGAAAGGGGAGCCCAGTGGGCCTGATCTACAAAGCCAGGATTAATGGAGGAAGAATCCATCTTAGATAGAGCTGACTTATCATCATCGATGGTCAAAGAGAGAACAGGGTCTCTCATCAGATAATGAGCTCTCTGTCACTGAGGGTGTATAAGTAGAGGATGTGTAGTTACTAGGTAGAGGTGTGGGATATGAGTGTCTGAATGTGTGGGGTTCCCTGTACTTCCCTGAATCCGGGCTGTTTAGCCTCCCCAGTCCTGAGGGTCTGTTGTTCCATTTCTAAGCCCCTGGGCCTGGGTATCACAGGGCTAGGTTAAGCTGGTCTTCCAGCTTCATCACAATTGCACACAATAGCCAATAAGCCCCTACTAGCCCTACAGGATGGGTGTGGAGGGAGGTAGGAGGCTGAAAACCCCAGGCAAGCCACCACTCCAGCTAACCAAGGGGCAGGTATTCATTAATGTGCAGATTAGCTGTCAGTCATGGATATCTGCACTGGGGCTTAGAATTGCTTAATAAGAGGGTTTGTTACACTGTTTCTGCCTTGAAACGGCAATATTGATCAGGGATCCCTGGCCTAGAACTAATTGAATATTCACCCCAAATTGCAGTGGCTGGTAACTTATAAGGCCACGTCTCTCATTGTTACTTGGGAAATTACAGCTGAGGTTGGGGCACAGAGAAAGGGAGAGGGAGGAAGCGGGAGGGGGGACAGGGGTAAGGGAGGGAGACACAGAGGGAGAGGAAGAAAAAGAGGAGAAGAAGCCAGGAGGTGGGAAAGGAATGAAGGCATTAAAAAATTTTTTTTTTTTTTGCTTGAAAAATCAGATAAGACAAGCCAGATAACGCCTTCATCTTGAAACAACTTCTTCCCCCTTGGAGAGGAGCGTCCCTGTCCAAGTTTACCAGGCTGTGTTGGCAGTGCTGCAATTTTAATGAAGGAAGGTTTCAGTATGTTAATCTTGGGAATAAACTGATATGAATTCATTCTTCTTCCCATTGCTGTTTCCCTCCCCAAGGCAGCCATAGGTACTATTATAGCGTGATCAGGAGGCTGTTCAGGGGGATATTGCGGCTTCCTGGGGAGAGAGTGGGACCCTGGGAATGTCTGCTGGAGCCGAGACAGGGGCAAATGCGACTTGGGGGTCTCAGGGCTCTGCAGCTGTCCGCTCGCACAATGTGGCTGTTGGCAGAGTCCAGGAGGGCAGCGCGTCTGTGTTGCCTGTGCGTCCTTCTGACTGCAAACTGGTGGTCTGCCCCACTTTGCGCATCAAAGGCAGACATGTCTAGCTGGGCATGACCTTCGAAAGCGCACACTTCTTTCGTCCATACCTGGTACAGCCTCCCTGATGTCCAAGGGTCACGAAAGGGGGTAGAATTAGAAAAGTGATGACAGACACACAAGCCAGTGCGACTCACCTGTGGAAAAACAGTTCTAGCTGCTCAGAGACAAGAGCCAAAGCTCCACCCTCAAGGACCAGCAGGAGACCAAGGTGCAGAGAAGAGTGGAGAAGATACTCCGAGGAAAAGGCACAAAGTCAAGGGCATAAGAAACAGCGTGCTGTGCTCTGGAGACATGAAGGATCTTGCTGGAATGCAGACAGACGTGGCTGGGCGTGAGGCTGGCTCTGGACCACGAAGAGCCTTGAAGTTTAGACCTCACCCTAAACACCCTGGGGCCATGTGGAGATGTTGCCACGGTGAGTGACTAGGCTGAGAGAGGTTGCAGGCAGAGCATGGATCTGAAGGTTGAGAGGGGGTTGGAAGGGGCGTCTAGTTGGGGAGACCACAGAGAAGGCAGTTTTAACCACCCAGGAGAGAGCTGCTGAGGATCTGAGCCAAGCAAGTGAGCTGGTGGGGAGAAAGGAGCTGTGGATGGAAGAATGAGTGATCACTTGGGCAGGGGGAATAGAGAGAAAAAAGCCCAGGATGATGTTTCTGAGTAGTGCTGCCGAGATGGGAACCAGAGGCCTAGAAGCAAAATTTTGAAGGAAATGGCAGATACATTCTTGGCTGTGCTGAATCCTAGGAAAGCTGGATTCAGGGCACAAGAGTACAGGGGACAGGCACAGGAGTGTGGGTCACTGAGCTAGATTCTGCAGCTAAGACTGTATGAGAAGAAGACATTTGCTGGCCCAGGGGACTGCAGAGTGGGAAGAGGACAGAAGATCTGCCTGGAAGGAATAGTCACACCTTATGGCAAAGAAAAGCCTCCATTATGAAAACCCACCATCCCAAGTCTAAGGGTTAGCCTAATGAAAGGCAACCCAGTATTTTAACAAATTCTTGGTTCTACAGACAGGAGAGGAGAGGCCTGAGTTATAATAGTAATTTATCTCAATGTAGACTTTTAAACCTTAATTTATCATTGTCACTGACAACACTTGGATTAATCTGTTGTTAGCATCTTTGTCGCAGCTGCAAATCCCAGAAGGATAAAAGGGAATTGATACACATAAAGAACTGAATTTCAATTAACGCAAGCCCACACTAATTTTCCAACACATAACCCAGAAATATTCTCATTCATTACAATTTTGTCATTACTGGTACCCGAGAGGAAACACGCCCACTGATTTACTTGTTTTTCCTGGTGATGAATTTATCATCAAGGGCCTTTTGAAGGGGGAGGGAGCCCGCTGAACTCCTGGCCCCTCCCCCACCATCCACATTTTGCTGAAGAAAGGAACACACGAAGTTCCAGAATCTTCCATAATTTTTTTGAGTGCTTGTAACAATTCTTCAACTGCTTAAAGTTTGGGTCCCGTATGATTCCCTATGGAAAGGGAGACAGGGGACTGGAGATGGAGAATATTCTAGAATTCAAACAGACTCAATACCTGCCACACTATCTCAAGGCCTATTTCTGACTCCTTGGGCGGGGGTACCCAGAAGAGTGGCACAGTATGACTTCTTTTGGAGCTAGGACCCTGATCACCAGGAGGTTTAATTCTGCTACGGGAGATGGCCTTCAGTCCAATATGTGGGCAGAGCACATACTATAGCCAAGAAAAGGGCTTTCTTGCCCACCCTGCCCTAGCACCCCACTGGGGGCTGCTCCCCATTTGCAGACCCATCATCCTCGTGCTTACCTCCGAGTCTTTGCACTAGAAATTCAGCTGGCCAGGGATGCCCTTTCCCCATCAGCCTGTCAATCTCTTCCTCATTTGTCAAGACCTGGCTAAGCTCCTTTTTTGAGAACTCTCTCATCTATATTCCTGTAGAGTGCTTTTGGTTTCCACCTCAGTCCACCGGGTGCACGTCCCCAAGGGGAGAGACAAACCATGTAGGTGTGCTCCCAAGTCCTACGTGGAGGGGCACAGCTGAGGGCCCGAGGAAGCTGTCCTTGGGTGCCTGTTCCGCTCACCAGCAGTGCTGGTGAGGGGGGTCCCTTTCCTCTGCCCTAAAGCACCTGGGCAAAAGTTGCCCCTAAGAAACTGTGTATGCTCAGAGGGGCAGCTTTTTCTCATCTGTCCCCTTTTCCAGTTGACAAAGGCCCCCAGTGCCTGACTCCCCTCACTGCCTCTGCTGAAAATGCTTCCTCTCCACAGCCCCGGGGCGTGTGTCTGGGTGAGCCGGGCAGACTCGACCACCATGGCCTCCCTGCCAAGCCCAGAGGCAGACACTTTTCAGCCAGCTCATCGGAATTCCCTGTCCTTACTGAGTCTTCCCAGGCTGTATGTGACTGGCAGGCACAAAGCCCTGTTTAAATTGGGGAGGAATCAGAAAGCTAACCCCACATGGCCTTCAGTTGGCCTCCCTCCCTGGTGTGCAGGAACCCCTTCCTTCATCAGCTACAGCTTTGGATTCAGCTGCAGCGCAGATGGCGGTGTGCCCTGTGCCCGTGAATCATAGCTTGTGTCTGGCTGCCTCCCTCTGAGGTCTCCCCACCCTGCCAGGAGGTCACTGCTTGCCCTTTTCCATCTGGGGCTGTTGGCCCCTTGGCAGAGAGGCAGTCCCCGGTGTTTTCCTCTCAGGAACTAAAGGGGCTGCGTTCTAGGCCCACATCTTAGTTTTCAAAGGTAACTGAGTGATGACAGAGAGGCAATGCCATTGAACATGAAGCTTCATGTTACCCACAGCACCCTTGGAAATGTGAGGCCACAGGGGGAATGTGATCATGTCAGGGGACAGAAGCAGGAGTGGGAGGGGAAGAGCCTTTTTTGGGGTCTCTATGGGAAAGGCAAGGCAGGGCAGGGGGAACAGTTTGGGACTTGATAGTGTGAATAAGTTTGGTGAGCTTTGGGCTCCAGGGATGGTCTCTAGGAAAATTTAGTGTGGGGGAAATATTGGCTTGATGTATGAGTTAAATAAAAGGATAGTTGAAAGGCCGTAGATTCTGGATTGGCTGGTTTGTATATAAAAGATGCACTTGCAGCCAATTGCTTTCCAGTGTCTAAGAACTGGCTGGCCTGGAAGGGGCAGACTCTCCCTGGGTTGTTCATCTTCTAAATGCCAGAGCATCAAGAACACAGAAAATAAGAAAACAGGTAATATAATTGGCCCCGTGATGCATGGATGCCAAGTAGGCCCAAGAATCCAAGAAAGGACAGTCAGTAGAGGCTGCTGGTGGGCTAGAGCTGTGCTAAAACCCACCCCAAGCTTGGTGGCTCACAACAGCAGCCACGTTATCTATGATTTGGGAAAGGTTGGCAGAGACAGCTTATTTCTATCTATACCACTTGGGTTTCTTGTCTGGGCTTGAGTCACTGAGGCTTTCAGGATCCAAGGTGACTGTCCACTCATGTGTCTGTCTGATCACTGGGGGACAGTCTGGACCCCTCCTTCAGATGTTCCCTGCAGCAGGGTAATCAGGCCTCTTTCCAGAATGGTTTGGGGCTCCACAGGGCAAAAGAGGAAGCTTCCAGCTCTCCGAAGGCCTCAGCCTGGACCTGGCAGTGTTACTTCTGCTGCATTGGCCAGAGCCAGCCACAGGGCCAGCCCACGGGGGAGCAGGCTGAGCCCCAGGAAAGGAGATGCTGTGGGTACAGGCAGGAGCAGGTGGTCATCTTGGCAAAGCAGCACATCAGAACAATGACCATGAGTACTGTGGGAGCAGGACCACTGAGGAGAAATGGGCTCTGTCTTAACAAGTAGAGAGCACAGTCCTATAGGGCCACAGACTCCAATACAGGAAATTACTTCCAAGTTTCCAACGCCTCAATAGCCAGCCCCCGGAGCACAGTGTGGTGTGGCAACAGGGAAAGTGCAGGCTTTGAATCCTTCTCTGCCTTTTACAGCCTGTATAACCCCAGTGATGTCTCAGCATGTTTAGAATGAACTTCAAAGCCCTTACAGAGGTCTCCAGGGTCTGATGGCGTGGGCTCCATGACTCATCTGTCCATGCAATCAGGTCTCTGCTCAAGCTTCACCCACTCAAACTGGCCTTCCCTGAGCACTCAAGTGAAGCACACACTCCCTTGCCTTTGTTTACCTCGAGCTTATTACCACCCTACCGTATCATTCATTGTCTGTCTCTACTAGTCAGGGTAAGGTAGGGTTGGGTTTTATTTTTGTTTATGGCTGTACCCCCAGAACCTTTTAGAGTAACTGGCCCATAGCAGGTCTTCAGCATATGTGTGAGGGATTGACTCACATAGTTATGGAGACTGGCAAGTCCAAATCTGGAGTGTGGGCCTGCAGGCTGGGGTCCCAGGAGAGTGGATGGCTCAGATGAAGTTTCCAAGGCCGTCTGCTGGAGAATTCTCTCTTGCTCAGGGAGGCTGGTCTTGTTCTATTCAGGCCTTCAGTGGATTGGATGAAACCGCTGCATGTTACAGAGGGCAACCTGCTTTACTCAAGACCACCAGCTTTGATGATGTCCTTATCATCCAAAAGCACCCTCATGGAAACACCCAGAGTAGTTGACTAGCTATCTAGGCACTCCGTGGCCCAGCCAGGTTGACACATTGAATTATTCATCACAGTATGGATGGGTTGAATGAAGAAGATGCATCTGACTTTCAGACTTCTTGCCTGTAAAATGGGGATAACTGCCCAGATGTCAAGGTTGTTGGGAGGCATAACTGAGAGGCTAGGTGGGAAGGAAGGCAGCCAGTGCAGCATCTGTCCTCCAGCAGTCGCCAGCGGAGGACACTCCCACCCGCTCACAGGCCCCCTTAGAGAACAAAAGCTCTGAAGACACCCCACTCCTCATCTTGGGCTTCGGGTTCAGGGGAGAGTGGCTCTGCTGAGGATGCTTGCCCGCTGCTCAAGCTGTGCCACCCCCAGCCTTGACATTCAACAGGTGCTGCCTCTGTTTGCCTAAAACATTTCAGGGTGTAGTGGCAACACTCCAGGGGGAAGAGCACATTGTCTGCGACTCCGCCAAGCGTGAGCTGAGGCTTCGGAGTCCTTACCCTGAGAGTGCGCGGTCGGTAATTAGTATAATTATTAGGAAGGCTAATGAAGCTGGAACTGCATGTCAAACGTGCATTTACATGAAACCTTCCTTAAAAATCGTAGGTGGAGAAGTTAGCCTGCTCAACTTTCTCCTTTATTTAGAATTTCAGGCTTCGGACTCAACACACGGGAAAAGGCGTGCAGTACTTTCCCCCCAGCTCTTGGTCTCCAGATGGCTGTCAGCAGCATTCCTGTACTCAGGTGAGCCCAGGGGGGCCTAAGACTTTCCCAGCATCCCTGTCTGGTCAGCAGTCAAGGCCTCCTGCTCCCTCCCCACTGGCCCCCTACGAGGTGAGGTACCCACATTCTCCCCTATTGGCATCACCTCCTTGCTGGTCCCCAGCCTCCCTCTTCCTGGTCACTTTTTTCTTCAGCTGGGATCTCCAGAGTAGGTCCCAGTATAAAGACTCCTGTGGCAGTGATTAGGAAGTGATCCCAGGAGAAACCAGTGGGATGCAGAAATGGGAGAAGTGAAGGGAAGACAGACAAGTCCTACTGAGGGTAACTCTGGTTCAGTCTAGCAGCAGACGGTGTAGAGCGAGGGAGCTGGTGTGTTTATACCCCAACACCCTCAGTCAAAGCTCATGCCATGGTGCCAACACCGTGTGCTGAGGGACCCTGGGTGTCGTGGGGTACCCGAACCTTGAGGATAGTGCAGCGGTAGCAGTCAGACACCACACTTGAAATAATTCACAATTTCAACGTTAGATTGCCCTACATTCCTTTCGATGATGTCATATCTTTGTGAAACTGGGTGTTTGGTGGCAGCTGTGACTAAAAACAAATACTGCGAGAAAATCAACGTGGCAAAGGAAATGAAGGTGCTATTGTCCCTCTGCTGCGAAGAACTGAAAAGCTGTGCAGCGCCCAACAGGCACACATGTCCCATTAGTAAGAAATTGCTGTTACTTATAAATGAAGCAGGAATACCAGTTTTTGTTTCCATTCTTATGTATTTTTAAACAGCGGCTAATCTGTGAGGCTATAAATGCTCGTTATATTGTTGGACCTCACTGCTTAATACATGGAACTGTTAGGTATTTCTTTTGGCCTTGGAGCAAGCAAGTGTTGTAAAGAAAAAAATTACTGAGACAGCTTCATAAACGGGAAGTTCTGGGACCTCCGGGTTAAGGGCTGCCACTGGGAGAACCGACATGCCCAGGTCCATATTAGTTTTCTGTGCCACAGGCAAAGGGCCTCACAGAGCAATGACACCAGTGTGGGCTCCTGGGATGGAGGCCCTCTAGGAGCCAGGGTGGGTGACAAATGGTAGAGGGATCGGAGCAGGTAAGTGCAGATGTGTGTTCTGCTCCATGAGGGCTTCTCACATGGAGATGTGCACACGCACCCCCTGCAGGGCTGGTTAAAGGCAGATTCTGGTCCTGGGGCAGGGCCTGGGAGTCTACATATTTAACATGCTCTCAGGGAGTGTGCTGCTGCTGGTCTGTGAGCAGCAAGAGCTACACGGTCCCCCTCTGCCATCACTTGTTAAACTTTCCACACTTACACATTCACTGGTTTTCCCCGTGGATTCTCTAAGCTAAGATGCGGTGGGCTTCTTGGGGAAGAAGCACTGGATGGCTCTGAACCCCGTTTGGATTGAGCAATCCAGCCTCAGCCTCATGTCCAGCCCAGAGGACGGTGAGTAACAGCAAGGACTGCTCCTCTGGGGCATTATGCTTCCCAGTTTCCCTGTGCTCTTCTAGCATTGCAGACTGGGGGCCCCCAGATATTGAGTCACAGGGCTGGATGGAATTGGAGGGAGACAAAAAGGCAGATGGAGCTCACTCACAGCACACTGTCAAATGTCAGTACCATCAGTACCAGGATGCGGGCCTCCTGAGACCTGGACACTTTGGCCTGGGAAGGTTATCATACATACACAGTGGTCCACCCCTTTTTTGTACACATAGGGAATTTGGGGCCCAGAGATGAGCAAGTCAGCATCAAGGCTGAGGTTGAAACTTAGGACCTCAGACCCTACACCCAAGTCACTATATTCCCTATGACTGTCTGGTCCAGTTTAGGGAATCTTGCGCTTTAGAAGTTGGAAGTAAACTTCCACAGATGTAAGTAGTATTGCCTCCTGCCCCCCAACGTATGTTCCAGATGTTGGAACAGTGCGTGAGATATTGTGGGGAGGGGACAAATGCAGTTGCTGACTCATACTCTTGAAGGCACAGCTTCCAATCCCTGGCTTCTCACCTGGTCAAGTCAAAGTTCCACCCAAGATGGTCAGGCGACCTGGGTCCACTTTCTTCCTGAGGGCTACTAACTCTTCAGGCCCCTTCATCTGTACCACCACCATCCACAGGCCTTGAGCGCAAGCTGTACACATACAGAGGGAACAGGGGGCTGGGTTTTGGGGTCTGAAGGATCTGGATTTTATCCTGGCTTCAATACAGACAGATCTGATAGGATCACTGGGGGAAGTAAGGAGGGCTGTAGGAGGTTGCCCAAGGCAATGGTAAACAGTCTAGGATGGGATGGTCTGAGAAGCAGAAAGCCTCCAGAACACATGGAATTATGGGAGAGAAGACTTGAAATAAAAGACAGGCTCTTGGATGAGTGGGTGAGCTCTCTCTGGCTCTCAGGCTCTTTCCTTCTTAGAGGATGTTTGGATGATCGTGCAGCAGCTGCCTGTGTTTCCCAATGGATGGTATTTTGGATGGGAACTCCCAGCACAATGTAGGATCGGGGCTGGCCTGGCAGAGGGTGACAGTTATTCTTTGGGTGTTCTAGAGGGGATCATCTCTGAGGCAAAAGCCTGCCATTCTTCCAAAGTTGTTTAGCTTTGCATCTTAGGTTGTTTTAGTTTGTAAACTAACCCTATGGAAATGAGATAGAGAAGAACAATAGAACTCAGGTATTAGAGTTTAGCCTTAATTGATAGGTTTAAGTGATTCAAGCTATAATGAAAGAGTTAAAGAGTTTAGCCTTAATTGATTGGTTTATTTGACTAATGCATGTGGAACACTGTTATTTCAAAAGGGTGGTGCTTTTGAATAAAAAACTACTTTTTTTAAATTATTTTTTTATTTTTTAATATTTTATCACCAAACTTTTATCTCTGGACTTTTGCCTAACAGGTGGCAGGGGGCAGCAGGACCCCAACTGCTGTTTGGTAACAGTTCACCTCTCAGCTAGCTGTGTAGGCATATTTTATTTTATTTTTTAGATTTTATTTATTTAGGTTTCGAGAGAGAGGAAGAGAGGGAGAAAGAGAGGAGAGCAACAGTGATCGGTTGCCTCTCACATGCCCCCAGCTGGAAGCCTGGCTCGCAACCCAGGCATGTGCCCTGAATGGGAATGGAACAGGCCAGCTTTTGGGTTACAGGCCAGTGCTCAATCCACCGAGCCACACCAGCCAGGGCAGATTTTATGACTGTTCCCATTTCTTTACTCCGGCTAGTAAAACTATGCACCCATACATACCCTTTGCAATGAGACCTTGTAATAGCTTCCAGCAGTGGAGATGAAATATATTTACCTCTCCCATAATGCTTAGTTTGGCTAACAAGCTGCTATGTATTTGCATGTCTTGGCCTGGAATCTTACTCTTCTACCGTCTGCCATAAGGAGCATGTGTTCTGGGCAACCACGGGTCCCAGGAGAAGACTCCTACAATAGACTGATTCCCAGCTTGGAACCGAGCCCAGCAGAGCCACAGCTGTCAGGGAGAAGTAAATGCTTGTTGTCATCGACTGAGTTCTTGGATTATTTGTTACATAGCATTATGCCACAATAGCTGACTAATGGACTATGGGGCCTTTGGCTAGTTACTTACGTGACTCTCTGTGGGATGCAGTTTCCTCATCTATAAAAAATGGGTAATAACACTTACCTTGCTGCCCTGGTGTGATGGTTTAATGGGCTGTGACATGAGTAAAGTATGTGGCACCGTGCCTGCTCCATAGGAAGCTCCCAGTAAATGGTGATTTTAAAAAGAGGGAAGGGTCCTTCTCTAAGAGCAGCATTTGACAAAAGGCTACTGGGTGCACACTGCTGGCTGCTCAGGACCAGACACCATCGGGGTCGATTGAAGCCCTATTCCTGTTACACGATTCATAATAGGTTCAGATAGGTCTTTGGGTACAAATCCAGGCCAAGGAGGGGGCAGAGGGGTGGTCTGAAACCTCTCTTAAGTCTCATACCTCAGCCTGATAATTAAATCTACATCCTCTCTTCTGGACCATGGACCGACTTTCACTCTTACGAGTTTCTTGGCAACAAAGCAACTTTCCGCATCTCCTGCCCTTTCAACAAGAGAGCAGCTTCAGTGGAGGGTGGGATACTGGGAACTGGGAGTACTCTCCAGGCCTCCCTGGAGAGCAGGGTGCTCCTGCTTTCCTGCTGGGGTGCCCCTCAGACCCAGGCCCTTCTCCAGGGCTAGGGCTCTGCTCCTGGTAAATCCAATTGTTCTATGGGTGACTAAGTTCAAGTCTGCAGAAATAATGGGGTGATCTCACAGTGGTCCAATGCCCCACAGCTGCATCCGGGCCATTGCTCTGGCCATTCTTCCAATGCTTGTGAGCAAAGGGGGTTAGAAGTCAGCTTCAGCCGGCCACCTGGATTCTTGGCAGGTCTGGGTTTGGCCACCTTCCGGCCTCCATGATGCCACTGGCTGGAACAGGTAGGAGTGTGCTGTTGATAAGAGCTGAGTCAGAGGTTGGGAGCAAGGTCTGAGTGATATCCAGGCATTTTAGGGGGTGGGGTGCTAAATGAAGGCGTGAATAGATAGCAGGGGGGTTGGGTAGTAGTGATCAGTGGCTCTTGAATCAGGTCATCTGTGTCACAGAGAACATTATTTTCCTAAAAAATAAAACTACAAAAATATATAAAGAAGAGAAGAGCAAAACATTACTCAAAATATTATTACCCAGATGTGACCACTGTTATCATTTTGCTGACTATGATTCCAGGATGATCTTTCTTTTATTCACGGACATGTGTGTGCTGGCATGTATGTACAACACATTGCGCCTACAGCCCCAGCTGTGGGTTTTGTTTTGTGAAAGGTCCCTTGTGAGCTAACAACCCCCAGCCTCTCAACGGGTTTGGATACATACCAGGGTGACCCAGATTTGAACTTCAGGGTAGGGGCAGCAAAGAAATGAATTGCTCTGCTTCATAAAGTGAGAAGAGCTTGGAGCTCCCAGGGCCAATCAAGAGCTAGCAAGAGCGATAGAGCTGGAAATAGAAAGAAATATAAAGGAGCAAAGCACAACCTGGCAGGAGGCTGGAGCCCTGAGCATGGGAGTGGCTAAGGTGCTTTTGAAAAACAGGGACACCTAATTATTGAGTTTCAGTTGTTTGCTTTGTTGCTGTGAAAAGCCTTCAGCAGGCTTCCATAAGCCTTAACTACACACTCAGTTCTGGTGTGAGTGCTCTGGGGGTGACAGTAAAGAAGGGGTTGAATCCATGTCTGAGTTGTCATAGTGCAGGGACCAAAGTAAGGACAGTAAGAAAATCCCCATCTTGACCTAATTCAACAAAAGGAGGAGGGTGGGGAGGGAGCAATGGGTGATGGAGGATTCAGATCTAATCATGTGCTCAAAAGTCCTCTAGGACTTTCCCCAGGCATTCCCCAATTTGTGGAAGGGGATTCTAGCCAACCTTCTCTACATGTGAAGCTGCAGTTTGGCCCTATGTGTCTGAAATATACATTCAGGCTTATAGGCTTTATTGAAATGCGGATTTTTTTTTTTTTTTTTTTTTGCATTTGTTGTTTTACATCTTTTTTCACTCAGTTCTATGTCTTATGCATCAGGGCTTGTCAATAATTATATATCTAACTCCCTCTACTTGACATCTGGATGGTAGGTTATTGGGGAGAAATTAACAGTGTAAGTAGCTACTTCCTTCTTGATAGGCATTTAGGTGACTTCCAACACTTCTGTTTACCTCTATTCCTCTATACCTTTACTTACCTGTTGATGTAGCCACTTAAAAAACTCCCAGGTTAGAATACCGAAAAAACAAAAATCACATTGTTGACTTTTATTTTTTCATTCTACTGAGAATCAAGTGTTTACCAATATGCCTGGCTGCCCTCTGCTATTACCGAAGGTGGTGGTCATTTTAATAAAAATGACATGATTACTTTGGCAGTTGATGATGCCACAGCCTCTCAGGGATGACATCCCCTTAGCTTGCGAGAGTCAAGGAAACACAGAACCAATCCCTCCCCACGACCTTGACTTTGGAACAGAGCCTGTTGGGGTCTTTAGCCCATAGTAATCAACCCAAATCCGTGACTCTTCTGGGAAGAAGGCAAAGTCTACTGAGGAAAATGGGGTTTGTGTCTGAGAAACTTACCCATTCAGGTGAGAAGTTGCCATTTGATGCCATTGTCCATCAAGGGGAACATCAGAGCTTAAAGTCCCCTCCTTAGAGAATATATGCCTCTATGTTGTTATTTTACAGAGGAGAAAACTGAGGCCCATGATCACACAATTTGCAAGAAAATAACAAAACCTAAAGTGATTCTTAGTGGGTTTTATTCATTTTATTTCTGACATATAAGGACCCCGTGAGGTAGGCATCTTTTTAACCCCACTTTTCGGTTGCACAAGCAGGGCGAGAGGGTGAGAGGAAACGAACACCGGCAGTCTGCACACGAAATGACTACAGGGTCGCCATCGCTCATAACCAAGGACAGGCCAGTGTCTCTGAGCCAAGCTCTCTGTCCTGTCATTAGGTGGCTCTTGGGCACTGCTGCCCATGTGCTGTCCAAGTGTTTGTTTGTCATAGCCGTGCACTTGTGGGCACATTGTAGATGGACTGCACAAATGAATAATTCAATAAAAATGAATAATTTCCATGGCAACCTTGCCAGCATGTGACCTGCTCTGCTGCCTCCAAGGACTAGGTTCTCTGTAATAAAGAGACACATTTGTTAGACTATACAGAGCGAACTGGAAGAATACTTTCTTTTAAGGGAACTTAAATGAAACTGGGTCGACCGATGGCAGCAGGGCCAGGCTTGTAGGAGCCTTGTTTGAACAGAGTGTGAGCAGGGTGGGGGTGTGGAAGACCCAGCGTGTCTGCGGTGCCGGGGGTAGGACGGCCTTTTCTGCATGAAGCTCAGGCCTCCAGAACCTCTGGATCTGAGAGGAAGAAAGTGCAAAGTCCTATGTGCCTCCATAATTTACCAAAGACAATCAGGTTCCAAGTTGCAGAGCCCTTTTAATATCCCTTTGTGGTGAGAAAACGTCACTTAGCTGTTTAGTGACAAAGCCTGCACTCAAGTGAGGTGATCTTTCTGCTGTGACCTGATACCCTATATAAGCCCAGGGACATGATAAAGGACACAGGGCAGGCTGGGAATGAGGGTGGAAATTCAAATGAAGGTATTCTAGTGGCTTCAAGAGATGGATAGGGATAGTTGGAAAGATCTGGACTGCAGGCCTCTTTGGAGTTGAGCAGTTATCCTGGTTCCTCAGAGTCAGAGGGGAGGCACTTAAGAGGCAGTTGGCTTGGGACTCACTTCCAAGGCCAAGAGCACCTACCTCCCCATAAAGAGGTAAAGCACTCACTGGGCTCAATTCCTTCTGGAATTCTGCAAACCTTCCTACTCTGCTCATTCAAACTAGTACCGACCCCCACCCCTTCCCTGCCCCAGCAGCCCTGGGATACGCACTGTCCTCCAAAGTCTGCACTTCTTCCTGACACTTCCCTGCTCTTTGCCAGACCTGTGGATTGTGGGATGCCTGAGGCCCTGACCAAATAACAAGGTAAACATGATCCTGTTACCCTGGGCTCTTTATGAACTATAAGGAGGGCAGCCAAGCTCATGGTGTGCCTTGGATTTTGCAATGACCAGAGCTGTGTTTAGGGTTTGGTTCCACAAGCCCAGTGGCTCCTTGGCTATTGTCAGCCCATAGGAAGCATTAATGCAAATTAAAAACAAAAAGCCAAACACCACTGTTTCTTGTTTTTTAAAGACTTTATTTTTAGAGAGATGGAAATGGAGGGAGAAAGAGAGGGAGAGAAAAATCAATGTGAGAGAGAAATACTGATCAGTTGCCTCTTGAATGCACCCTATCAGGTGACCAAACCAGCAACCCAGACATGTGCCCTGACCAGGAATCAAACTGGCAACCTTTCACCTTGAGGGACAATGCCCAGTCAACTGAGCCACACCGGTCAGGACAGCACTGTTTCTTCAAGTTAAAAAATAATGAGAGTGAGGACAAACAGTTTAAGTCATAACCAGAACCACCTTGCATGGCAGGGAAAGGGGGAGCAAGGGATGCTTCTCTCTACTTACACTAGATGACCAACTGTGGGCAGCCCTGTTTGGGGCTCCTGCACATATGAAGAGGGAGAGCCAATGAAAGGGGAGTCAGAGGATGCAGAGGGGGCAGGGGGGCAGGGGGGGGCAGGGGGGGCAAGGGTGGGCAAGGCTTCTGAGGTTTAGCAGGTAGCACTGGCTCAAATCCTCATAAAGAGTGCTCTCTTAGTTAAGACTTATTTGCACACCTGAGGACAGAGCACATGTACCTGTGCAAGGCACCTCTTTTTCACCACTTTTCCACCTCCTGGCATTACCTGTTTTGTCATTTCAGCCCCTGCTCTGCTGGGTAACTCCATGCAGGCTCTGGTGGTTTTGTACTTTGCAGCTTAGCAGGGCTTCTTCTCAGTCCACACTTGCAAGTCTCTTCTCTTTTCCCAGGTAGGGGGAGCCCCAAAATCCACCTGGGGGAGTATGCCAACCCCTACTTTGACCAGCAGGGGCCTGGAGCCTCCTTTCTCATTGCTCCACTTTCCCCAGAGGCAGTTTGGAGACACCTCTCATAGTTTCTCTGGGACCCCATTGAATCAAGCAGCTGATTTTCCAAAAGGGTGGCCAAGCAGACAGTGCATTCTTCTCTCAGCTTTTTCTCCTCTTCATGCCCAGGGTGGGCCTTCAAAGATACCCAGGCCCTGATCCTGGAACCTGTGAATGTTCCCTTAACACAAAAGGGGTTTTGCAGATGTGATGGAGTTAAGAATCTTGAGGTGGGGAGGCTGTCATGGATTATCTGACTCTAAAGGCAATCACAGTGTCCTCATAAGAGGGAGGCAGAGGGAGACTTGATTATAGAGGAAGGTAAGGTGAAGTTGAAGCAAGATGCTATTCTGATGAAGGAAGGGGCCACAAGCAAAGTGCTACATGGGTTGCAGGCAGACTCTAGAAGGTGGAAGGAGCCAGAAAATGGATTCTCCCCAGAGTATCTAGAGAGAACACAGTCCTGCTGACATCTTGATTATTTTTTAAAATTTTTATTTATTATTTCCATGGAGAAAGAAAGGGAGGGAGAGAGGCAGAGAGGGAGAGAAACATCAGTGTATGGTTGCCTTTCACCTGCCTCCAGCTACAGACCTGGCTGGAGACCTGGCTTGCAACCTGGTTATGTACCTTTGCTGGGAATCCAACCAGTGTCCTTTGGGTTCACGGGTGGGTGCCTATCCACTGAGCCACCAGCCAAGGCAACACCTTGATTTTGATCCAGTGAAACTGACCTTGGTCACCTGGCCTCCAGAACTGTAAGAGAATGAATGAGTTGTTTTAAGTCCCCAAGTTTCTAGTGTTTTGTTACAGCAGCCACAGGATCTGTTCAGCCTCCCAATGGGCTCTGTAGCCCCACACCCCTCAATAGTATATGCTCACACATAAGGGTAAGGCCCCATTTAATTAGGAATCAAACCCCAGCTTCATGCACCTAGATAGTCTTGCTCACAATTTCATAGACACTGGTATGCACCTGCTCCATTCCCTGAATAGGTAATCCTAGCTGGCTCAGAGTCTGCTGTGGATGGGAATTGGACCCCTTAGAGCCGGGCAGTGAGAGAAGCAACCTCAAGGGGCTGTCTGAGTCGTGGTCAGGACCTGGGCAGCCACTCTCCTTGGGGGAGGCCTGGTAGGGTGTCTGGATGGGTTTATGAAGGACTGGTTGTTTGAGGAAATGCTTGGGAAACCCGGCAGCACTGTGCCTACATATGCTCTCATGTTAGTCAGTATTGGTCAACAATGTGAATGTCAACAGGTACAGCTTCATGATGCAGTAGGCAACCTGAAAAACTACACAGGTGGCCCCCATGAGCGGTTTGACCTTGGGCACGGCATCTTACCTCTCTAAGCCTCTGTTTCTTCTGTACAATGGGAATAATCAGAGCACCTCCCTCAGAATATTATTCTGAGGATCTGATGAAATAATTCATGTGAGCTATGGAATAAACACTTAATAAATGGTAACGCTGCCTGGTGTTGCTGTTACTATTATTTTGCACAAAGGTGATGTCGGCACCTCATGGAGTCCCACTTGTCAACATTCCTACACAGTTCCTTAGCTCCTTGCTGAGATAAACTCCCTTAATATCCAGAGCTGCTGGTTGGACATTTAGGCCTCAAGTGTCTCCCAGCTTCCAGGGCAAAGCTACAAATATCGAGTATTATTGGAGATGGCACAAGGACCAAACCCTGGGGCTAAGAGGCCAGCAGGCAGCTTTCAGAAAGTAAGGTTAGAAGCATCAGGCTAATAAGAGAACAGAATTAGGCTCGTTACCACATATAAGCATCATATGCACCTTTCAACAGGTGAGAGAGGGAGCCTCTGAAGGCTTAGGTGGTGTGCCCAAGGTCACACAGCCAGCAAGTTGCACAGCCGCAATTCTAACGCAGACCTCTTGATTCCCAGGCCTTAGCCCTTTCCTCTCCATCCTTAGGTCTTCTGGAGTTCCGTGACCTGTTTACTGGGTGAGAGTGGTTACCGCACACCATCAACCAGCCGTTCTCGGACACCAGCAAGGTGTCTCAAAATGCAATTCAATCGAGAGACATTCTACCCAGAGACAGCATCAGCCCCCACAGGGTAAGGGCTCGATCCTACAAGACTGCCCCCACTTCAGATGCCAGTCCCAAGTCCAGGCTGTCACCTAGGCTTCTGACCAACTGGTTACAAATCAGAGGCTTCCCATGACCCTCTGCTTGGCCTTAACTTGCTAGGGCAGTTCCCCAAACTCAGAGGAACATGTTCCTTGCTAGAGCACCAGTTTACTATAAAAGGCTATATTACTCAGGAGCGTCCAGAGGGGAGAGCTGCAGGGACAGGTGTGGGGAAAGGCTCAGAGCTTTCCTGTGTCTCTTGAGGGACACCACTCTCCCCAGATCTCCACATGCTCACTAGCCTGAAACCTCCCTAAACTCCATTTTGGGGGTGTGTAGGAAGGCTTTATTACACAGCCATGGTTCATTAAATCATTGGCCTTTCCTTCCTCCCCAGAGGTCGGAGGTCAGAGGCGGGGAATAAAAGTTCGAACCCTGTAATGAACTGGTTGGCTCCTGTCCTCAGGTAAGGTCCAAAAGTCACTTTATTAACAAATAAAAGACACCTTTATTGATTTCATCACTTAGGAAATTCCAAGGGTTTTGGGAGCTGTGATCCAAGAAATGCAAGTGCAGATCAAATATATTAGGACTCTGGGTGACCAAATACACATATATATTTTAATAAGTTACAAAACAAAATCGTAGGAGGGAAATCAGGGGGCAAAGAGACTGAGAGCTGCCTGTGGAGGGGCTCCCACTTCAGCCTGTTGGACGACAGCGCCAAGAGAAGAGAATGAAGTGACAATCTGTGAGCGCCGGCTTCCTTGTTTTCCAATTCAACTCCGTCTGCCAACAGCAAATGTCATCATTTCAGGCCGTGGGAGAACTGCTGCTTTCGGGAACCTCTGTCACATCAATGTAAATCTCTCACAATTTCCTTCTGCCCTGGCAAAGACATTCCTTTAAATTACATCACACACTCGCTCCCCCGGTCGTCCTGGGCATGTATGTTTTATTTGACAGCCGCCATCAAACACGCTCTGATTTGATTTGGGGCCTTGGCAGCCATTGAAAACAGATTCTTTCCTCCTGTATCCCTTTATGAGTCAGCTCACAGGACTGGAATAATAATAATAATAATAATAATAATAATAATATACTAATAACCAATATTGACTAAGTGCTGACTCTGTGCCCAGCACTCTGCTAATCTCTACACCTAATACTTCATTTAATGACAATAATCACTCCATGAGGTCGTCGATGCTATTACTAATCCCACTTTACAGCTGTAAAAATGGAGGCTCAGAATAGTTCAGTGATACAACTCGGGTTCCAATACAGGCTCTGCAACTTCCTATGTCCATTTGCTTAATGTGTTGCCTCCCATCTCCCAGGGACGAGGGTCTTGGAGCCCTTTGCTGAGGTCACCTGCCTGACAGTCCCACAACCTCAGTGGTAAAGGCCAGACCTGCATTCAAAACCCAGTGGCACCCAGAGGGCTCAGTCAAGAGGCTCAAGCCCTGAAAGTCTATTCCCACCTAGGCCTTAGGCCGCAGTTCTCAACCAGGCAGGATTTTGTCTCCAAATTTGGCAAGACGGAGACAATTTTCTTTCTCATGGTTTGTGGTTGAGGGAGCTACTGGGATCTGGTGAGTAGAAGCCAAGGAAGTTGCTCACATCCCACAGTGCACAGAGCAGCCCTCACAAGAAAGAAGTATAGATTCCAAATGTCAGTGGCATTGACGTTGGGAAGTCCTGAACTAGGGGGCAGTACTGGAGACAGGGGGTGTGTACAGAACAAACCCAACCAAATATTCTGCAGACCTACAGTTATAACCAGTGCTTCCCTTGTGTTCCCTGTGTTCCAGGCCTGGCTCTGTGCACCCTCACCAGTCTACTCATTCACTCCCATAACTCCCGAACTACTCTGGGAGGGAAGGAATATTTTTAGCATCTTCATTTTACAGAGCAAGGAATGGAAGGATGAGAGGTTAGGCTATTTACCATCCTTAAGAGTGGTGGTCATTAGCACCATTTATGCAATAGTCCACTTCTCCATGCTTCCAGGCACATGGCAGGGTGGGCTGTACCTCCCTTTGATTGGGTGCAGCTGTGCGACTAGTTCTAACCAATGGGTTTATTTATTTTATTTTATTTTTAAAATATTTTATTTATTATTTTTAGAGAGAGGGGAAGGGAGAGAGGCAGAGGGAGAGGGAGACATCAATATATGGTTGCCTTTCACCTGCCTCCAGGTATGGACCTGGCTGGAGACCTGGCTTGCAACCTGGTTATGTGCCCTGGCTGGGAATTGAACCAGCAACTTTTGGGTTTGTAGGCCAGCGCCTTATCCACTGTGCCACCAGGCAGGATAACCAATGGGTTTAAATGGACATAACCAGTTTCATTTTGGGGCTGGGGCATTTAAACGTGATACAAGAACCTTGAGAGGTATCTTTCATATTTGCAATGTTCCAGAAAGCGGCTGCTGCACCAGCTTAAGTCTCAGGGGAGGAGGGTGTGGAGCCAGATGGCTAGATGAGCCTCGATGAACAGGATGTACCAGTGAGACACACACCTAGGTGGTCCAAAGCCATTGAGATGCCCAGGTTTCCTGTAGCCACAGCATAGCCTAGCTCCTACAGCCTGACACTCCGAGGACAGGAGAGAAGTAAAGGCTGGAAGGTGCCCAGGAGTCAGCACAGGGGAAGCCTGACCACATTACGGACTCTGAGTGAGAGCTGATTCTTAGAGAACATGCTGTGCTTGGCCACCCTCCAGGCCCTCGGAGGTAAGGGCTCATGGGCCCAAAGGAAACCTCTTTTGGGTCAGGGTGAGTCTTGGGAGACCTTGGGGAAGGAATGTGCAAACCTTGCACTAAGGATGGGTTCTGAGACCAGTGTGTTGTGGACTTGACTGTGACATTCAAAAATAATCTTCCCAAATGCAATGTGATATCCTGGATTTGATTGTGGAACAGAAGAAGTGAACTGGGTAGAGACCCCGGAGAGCTCGAAATGTAAGTCTGTACTTTAGTTTGCTACCAGTGTTTAGTTTTCTACCAGTGTCTCAGTTTGATAAATGTACCTGGATTATGCAAGGTACTGCTAACAGCAGGGAAGCTTTGCAAAGGGAACTCTCTTTTACTGTCTTCGTAATTCTTCTATAAACTAAAATTATATCCAAATAAAAAGTTTTGGAAATAATCTCTGACTGCTTAATTGGTATGGCGATTCCTTTGGGGTGATGAAAATGTTCTAGAACTTGATGGAGGTGTTGGCTGTACAATAGTGCCAGTGAATTGCATTCTTTAAAATAGTTAATTTTATGTTTTGTAAATTTTACCTCAATTGAAACAAATTAATTATAGGGAGAAAAACAATAGTGAGCAGTAATTAATACCACAGGTGCTTGGGATGTGTGTGAGCTCAGACTCCAAACCTCCTTCTTTCCCATCACCTCTGGGCTCTGCTCCCACAAGTGCCACCTCCTACTCCCTCTCTCTATAAACCTCCCTAATTCATATTCCTTCTCTCTATAAACCTTCCCTAACCACCTTCTCCTGGCTTCTTTTCCCGCCCAGCTAGTCTTACCTTCAGGTCTATTGGTTCTTTTAACAGAGTGAGAAAAGCAGTAGCAATAGTAATAATGACTCTACTCAAATGTACCAGTCATAGTGCCAAACTCTTCACATATATGTATCAGTTGATCTTCATGAATAACACTAGATGTTAAATACTATTCTATCTCTAGTTTATAGCTCTAGCAACAGAGTTAGAAAGATTAAGCTTCTCCAGGTCACCCACATGGCAAGTGGTAGAGCTGGGGATTTGAATCTGTGGCATCTCACTCCACAGCCTGTGGGTAAAATACTGCAGGGAAAGTCCTCAGGGACCATCAAAAGTCCTCCTCCTAGAATGATACAATTAGGATCAATCAATGATAGTTTCTCTTATTCACTACTTCATTAATCCAGCATTTCTTATATGCCTACTGTATTCCAGGCCCTCTGCTAGGCACTGGGATTCTGGCAAGAACATGACTTTGCCCCTGACCTTGTAGAGCCTATAGTCTAGTGGGGGAGACTGGCAATAAGTAAACGTTGAGCATGCAATGTTAGGTTGTAACATGTGCAATGAAGAAATGAATCTGGTGCTACCATGTACAATGCCTGAGGGGACCTGGTTTAGATTGGGAGACCCCAGCAAGGAAAGGTAGCCAGATGCACAATGCACAATGAGGGGGGATCCCAGGAGAGACAATAGCTGAGAGAAGGCCCTGCGATGGGTGTGAACTTGGCTCTTTGGTGAACCTGGATGAGTGATATGGTGGGACCTGGAAAGTTCCAGAAAAAGGAAGGCAAGGTATGGCAGAGGAAGCAGTTGGAGACCATATGGTCAGAGCCTGAGACTGAGGCATTGGGATACGCTGCATTTCTGCAGAAAGTTCTGGTGTTAGACTGAAGGGACTTGGAAAATGCCCAAGGACAAGGCAGAGCACCTGGGTTCATCCTCCTGGTGCCACCTTCCCTCCTCCATCTGTATAGAGAGGTTCAGGGCAAGGCCCAGGAGAGATGCTTTGTTGGAATAATAAGGGAGAGAACAGGAGAAATGAGGTAGCCAAGAAACCACCCTGGCATCTGTGGCCTTGCTGGGACATGGATATCATCAAGGGGGAAGAACAGATTGGAGAAGAAATGAGATGACCTCAGTGTGGGACATCCAGACTCTGGGACACCAGTGAGACACCTGGCCCTGTGGGCCACCAGGACTGTTAGAGAAAGCAGAGAGAGGAGAAGTCAGCAGCCTAGAGTGACGGCTGAGACCATGGAATGAAAGTTTTAGAGAAAGAAGGGGAAAAGCTATGAAATAGAAATTTGGGGAATGCCTAGGCTTCAGGGCCTAGGGTAGAGAGGGAGCTGGGAAAGGAAATGGAAAACAAGCAGGAAGAGAACCAGACATTGGTGGTCCAGGATCCAAAGGTAATGGAAGTGCCCGGAGCTCTGAGGTATCACCAAGGCAGGAGGGTGGCTGGGGTGCAGAAAAGGCAGTTGGACTTGCTAGTGGATATTGGAACAGAGATGGAGGAAGTGATTCTGTGCAATGATGGTGGTGGAACCGAGATTTCAAAGAGTGGGGGAAGAAGTGGGGTGAGAAGAAGCGAGGCAGGGATGGCAAGCTCTCTGCTGGAGGGAATGGCAGTCGATTGAGAAGGGGATGGAAGAAATCCGGGTGAGTTAGCCAAGAAGAGGCAGCCAGAGAGAGTGCCAGAGTAGGGACGAGAGTGGGTTGAGGATAAATATGGAGTATTTATACCCACGTAAAACAGCTGAGCAGGTGTAAAGCAGAGTATGTGAAGTGCCCAAGGAAGGGCTATATGTGTTGTGGGCATTGTGGGGAGAGAGAATAAACTACCAAAGGGTCAAAGGCTTTCAGGTAAAGTTAGGACATATGTGGGAGACAGAATCACCAACAGGCCCCGGTCTGGGAGCTGGACGGGTTAGCGGTGAGGAGTGACAGGCTTGCTCAGTCAGCAGGTTGGTAGGTTTGGGGACTGTCCTCAGCAATACTCTGCTGAGGTGTGGTCCAGAGGGGCCAGACACAGTGGAGACTATGAAGAGGTTGTTAACAGTCATCACTTGAGGGAGTCCGACTTTGAGTCTCCCCACTTATCAGGAAGCAACTGGCACAGTATATTCCAAACCACTGGGATGGGATGGGAGACCCAAGCTAAGAAGAAATGAAGGGGAGGGAGCTGTGTTAAGAAAACTGCATTTGCCAAATTAGTCCATGTGCCAAATACTTCCTGTGAGTCATCCTATGTAAACCTCATAACATCTCTGCAAGGGAAATGGGAAAAGCAGTCTTCCTGGGATCAAATGGCAGAGCTGGGATCCAAACTCAGGGAAACCAGAATCCAAAGCTTAGGCGCATTTCCCACCACATTGCCTCCAGGTCATGGAGGGCTCCAGCTAATAGAGCACCTTAGCAAATCTCATGCCCGATATGACAGCTGGCTTGAATGCAGATGGGTTCTCTGTGCCTGGACAGGACCAACTTCCCAATTGCTAAGAGACAGGATGAATGAACTCATCTCACTTTTACTGACCAGCTTCTGGTTCCCAAAGACAAATCTGCTTGGGAAAACTGAGGCAGTATAATCCTTGGTCTTTCCATCATGGTCAGGCTTTCTTGGAATGTGCTCATCAGCCTGGCCCTGCTGGCAGACGGTGGCACCCACCTCTCCTGGCCTGAGTGGCTGAAGCCTGACTTTCAGGATGAGTCAGCAAAAAGGAGTCAATCCCATTCTGATGGGCTGAATGACATTAGAGACTCATCTTCTAATCACATTACCTTACCCCAGGGGTGTTTCCTGGCCCATTATCACATGGGGAGTTTGGCTGGATCTCCATTTGTCACAGCAAACATCAGGCATATCGTAATGGTCCCGTAAAACATGCCCTGTTGGGTCTTAATGTCTATATAATGACACCTGCTATGAAGGCTCCCATAACTGAACTCATAATGGGAGATGAGGGGATATTAGATTTTGGAGAAGGAGAATTCTCTGAATGACAAGTTGCCTCTCCCCAGGAGGCTGAAACCTTGCTAGGTTGGGTGGGAGTGGCCAGTATAAGATCAGAGGGTCAAATCACAGGAGTGACTCTTAATAGATGGGCTGGTCCAAAGCTCTCTCTGTTCTAATGGGGAGAGGGGAGAAGCAAAAGCCCTGAGAGAGGGGGACAGAAATGATTCTAATGGGAAAACATGGATTTTCAGCTTGATTTATGTTCCTTCTTATCAGCCATTGATCTATGTTGAAAACGAATACCAAACACTCTATTATTTGGAGCAGAGAAGAAAAACTGAAGTATGTGGGAGTAGGAAATATTCCAAGGGAGGTGAATTTATTTTTCTCCTTCCCAAGAGTTTGAAATCTTCCTACCCTCCTCCTTCCCTCCCTCTCTTTCTTCTTCTGTTGTTTTTTCAGCATCTCTGGGCTTAGTCCTCACCCTCAGGTAGGGAGTGGATCCTAGTAGACAAAAGAAGGCTTGGAAAGGAAAGTAGAGAAAGATTTCATTTCTCTTCCATGTAAAAATCTTATCCTGGTAATGATAGCAGAACTCTTAGATCCTCCCTCCCTCATTCATTCATTCAATTACCATAAACTGGGTTAAATGCTGGGAGGCTGGCTATGACAAACGGTATTTTCCAAAGACGATTGCATGAAAGCTTTCATCCCACTTGCTCTTCTATAATGTGGCCCCATCAAGAAGTGGATCCTAGTTCTCCACTCCTTGAATCTCAGTTGGCTTGTGACTAACTTCCAGCCAATCAGATGTGGATGGGTGTGACACTGCATGGCTTGTGAGGCCATGTGCAGCTTCTACCTAGTCTCTTGGGGCACTTACTCTGGGGAAGCCAGCTATCCTGCAAGTCTGACTAGAGAATCTGGTCAACAACTCCTAGCTGACAGCCAGCATGAACTGCCAGCCTTGTGCAGGAGCCTTCTTGGACTTGGGCATCCAGCCCAGTTGAGTCTTCAAGATGACTACAGCCACAACTACTATGAGACTGCAAGCTGCATGAGGGAAACTCCAAGCAAGAACTGCTCAACTGACCCCTTCAGGAATTCTTGACACACGAAATTGTGAGCAAATACCTTTTTTTTTTTAGGCCTCTAGGTTTTGGGGTAGTTTGTTACATAATGGTAGATGAAAAACTTTCAATGATGAATAAATAAAATTCAGCCCCTGCCCTTGACAGATTGACTCTTAAATCAGAGATTAAGGACCCTTAAGAACTGCCCAAACTATGACATGGTAGGTGCTTTCACACAGAAGCATATGCTGGAGTTTTCCAGGTAGCCAGGGAGGAAGGACATTCATTGGGGAAGACCTGACATATGGAAGGGCAAGGAGGTATCACAGGAGGTCAAATAATTATCATCCTGAAGCCAGAACAGGGGACTCCAGCATGGCCCTTGAGCTGGATAGCAGCACATAATGGGGGTACTCAGAAACACTGCTTTAAGACAGTACACTGTTCTAGAATATTAACTAAGCCAATTAGGAAGTAAGTTAAAGCATTTTCATACTAAAACCAGCAAAAATATATTAGAACATAAAATATAAAATTTACGTGACTTCTTAAGATTAAATTAGGACATTCATTCTCCTAAGTGGTCTGAAAACTTGCTATGATTCCCTCATCATACCAACATCACATTGTGCGGTCATTACATCAACACTAATGGCATTTATTAAATGCTCTCTGCATGTTAAGAACTTGTTTTTAGTTAGGAATATGTTCATATATAGAAAACAGAAACCTGAAAAATATTGGCTTAATCAAGGACTCTTCCTCTCATATGAGCAGTCTGGGAGGAAGTGGAATAGAGTGTATGAGGTCTGTCCTGAAAGTATTGAGCCAATGTCGGTATAATTAAATCAGTTTGTGAAGCTGATACTTTTGGGACAGACTGTTCGTATGTAGGTGCCCAATGATGTCATTTGGGAGTCAAGTTCTTTCCAGCTTCTATGACCATTACCCCAAGCATGTTGTGTTGTTTTGTTGGTCTCAAGGTGGCTTGATGTTCCAAATATGTGTTTTTGGTGAGAGGATGAACAAAAAGTGCCTCTCATAAAGTTTTCCCCTTTCCTCGCCTTTTAATTCAGGGAGAAATACCCTCATCAAGATTTCCATCTACTTTTCATTGGCCAGAACTGAGGCATGTGGCCATCAAAGCTGCAAGAGAATCTGGGAGGGTATTTTGTCAGGATGCATTGCCACCCCAACAAAATCACGATAGCTATTATAATTTCATGAATTAAAGAATTGAGGGATAGAGAAGTTAAAGTAATTTTTAAAAAGGTTACATAGTTAATAGATGGAGAAACTGGGAATGGCATGTGAAACTATATTTCCTAGGAGGCCATAGGTGACCTAAGGGCAGGGCCATGTATTTATTTTTTACTATATTGGTATATCCTCATCACCTGGAGTAGTATTAATGGCTTGATGCCTGATTGGGTGCTTTATGACAACCTAGTGAAAATCTTTACCTCATAGCTGGCTTTCCTGTCCTCCATCTCACACAATGGAAAGAGAAATCAGAGTCTCCACCATGGCAGGTGATTACCCCTAACCAAGGTCAGCTTGGATTTGGTGCGAGGACTTAGTGCTGCCAGCTGGCAGCCAAGCCGTGCTTAACAAGGACTTAACAAGGTCTGAATTGTTTCAAGGAGTGTTTTTAACAAGTTGTAAATGTATTTCACCAAATCCCATTGCTGTATATAATTGATGCAGCTGATGAAAAGCAATCATGATCTCGTGAATCATTTCTGTCTGTTTACAAGTACATCTCATTTCCCATCTTCCAGAAGGATGCACAAAGCACACTTTAAAGAAAAATGTATTTGATATTGACATATGTTAAGACTGTCTTGCATTCAACTTCCTCACTGGCTCATGTGATATGTGAAAAAGAAAAAGGCAATTACTATAGTTTTTATTTTTTTAAATACCCACAGATAATTGCCTTTAAGTATAAACAAGGGCACTTGCAAGAATGATTATCTTATCTCTTCTTGGCTTACTTTAGCATAGGAAATATGGGAGACACCTTGAGATGTAATTATTTGTTTACATGTCTATCTGTTGAGGATATGAACAAATGAATAAACAAAGGAATAAATCTTCTGGAAAAATGGAACCTGAAAAACCTCAAAAGGGAAGTTTTTCTTGCTTATAATGATGGTTAAGGTCATCTAACAGTCTGCATTGGTGGTTGAACTTAAGGGGCGAGAGCAGTGAACTGGAACTAGCAAGAATGTATTAGTCAGTTAGTTCTGCATTAATGTTACATAACAGCCCCCCCCCAAGAAAAAACAACAACAACAAACCTAAGTGGCTTAAAACAATAAATATTTATCCTCTTAATCAGGGATCTTCTGGCTGATTGCAGTGTGGCTAACCTAGGCTGGCTTAGCTGGGTGACTTTGCCTCAGGCCATAGGTGAGCAGGGCGCTTATAGAATCAAGTCTGTTTCACATGTGCTTCTTCTGAAGCCCAGTCTCAATTGGCAGCTTCCACCTGGCACACAATCTTATCAGACAGTTCATTGCAGTGGAAAAAAAAAAAAAAAAAAAAAGGGCAAACTCAATTGCACAAGAACATTTAATGCCTCAAATTGCATCATATCTGCTAATATCTTATGGCTCCAACCAGTCATGTGGTCAACTCAGAAGTCAAGGAGTGGAGAGGATCATCTGGCATGGAAAGTGTATGCAAGTAAAATTTATTAAACTAATTACAAAGCACTGAAAAAACTGGAAGTAAAAGTTCGGTCTACCATAATGAACCATTTTGGTAAAGAGGAGGAAACAGGTAAATGAGATAAGCAGAGAGAAAAAACAGAAGCTGGAAGCAGATGAGTGAACAGAGAAAAGAGAAAAAATTCTATGATACATTTAGAATACTAGGTCAAGAAATTAATCCCACAAGAGGGTAAGAGCCACCCCAATATATTCTGGGCATTCCTGAGGGGACAGATCTTAAGACATCTCAGAAATCCTTCAGTGTAAACTGTCACAGTAGCAAATACTCTATAAAAAAGCAGTAAATACAATTTCCTGAGTCATTAGGTCTGTTGATGAGAGTAGAGACCAGGAGAGTGAAGTGGTGCTGTGGATGGCAGGCAGTCGGCTGGATGACTGGTGACAGTACCAGATGTGTGGCTCCTTCTCCACGCCAGGCCAGCTCTCCCCTCACCCAGTGCCACCTGGCTTTTGCAATTTGGGTCCATTTATTTGACATGGCTCTCAGCAGGTTGTCAATGCATTTCTCCTTGCCAAATCCAATGGACACACGCCAGCCCTCTTATTTTAATTATCTGTAGCATGTGACACTGTCAACCATTTCCTTCCTACAACTTCCCATGCCCTTGGATTCTGTTTGCTGATTCTCATTTCCATTTTCCTCCTATCTCCCTGAATGTATCTTCTCAGTGTCTCTTCCAGGCTCTTTCAGATTTTCAAAGAGGAAAATGTTGGCCATGGAGCTAGAGAAAAGAAGTGTTTGGCAGTAAATGGTCCCAACATCTTGTGTCTTGGGAGCAACCAGCACCTTGTGCTAACAGTGCCTGCTGTGGTGTGGAAATGGGTGGATGATGAGCTCATTAGGGACCAAGGCCTCATGGGAACATGGACCCACCCCCTCACCTCCAATAATACAGTCAGACATGAACTCAAGTCTTCATTGGCCCCACTGTCATTTCTACTTCCTTCTGAAGGAAGTTTCTGGGGTAGGCTAGTGCCTAAATCATCTGTGTCTCCCACACAACCTCAGCACAGGGTCTGGTAAATAGATAGGTTCTCTTAATTGCCTCAAGTTAGCATTGATCGAATATACAGAAGGAAGGGAAACTGAGCCTTGAGACATAAGGTGAAAAAATAGGTTTTTCCCACTTCACAAAAACCTTCAACCTACATTTCCACTCCATCTCTCACCACCCTCCATCTGCCTGCACTCCACTAAAATTGCTCCCATGTTAGTGTGAGTCTGCCTCTGCCTTAGTGCCTTAAAATGGTATTTACTTCCCTACCATCTCTTCATCTTTCATAGTTCAGTTCAAATGCCACTTCTTCCAGGAAACCCTCTATGATGACCCAGTAGGAAGCTACTGCTTTGCCTCTGAACTCCTGCAGCACTTTCTCTGCAGCTCTTCTAGAGCATTTATCACTGCCCACCTTGTACTACACTTAATTCTGTCTGCTGCTTACATATATCCCCACATAATTGCAGTGGGGCTTTGTTTCCAGTTTGGTTTTTCCCCAGTATTTAGCTAGTGTTTTGAACAGAGTAGATCTTGAACAAATAGCTGAGTAATAAACAAATTGGGGTGGAAGTGGCAATCTGGAAGAAATCTGATATGTTCTTCAAAAGAGAGTAAAATTCATTTTTATTGAATCCATCTCCTCCTTGCAGAATTATTTTGTGGTCTCTCTCATTGAGCCAATTATGTTTATGAAGATGAATTACAATAGGCAAGAACCCAGTTGCATGGATTACTGTGCTAACTATGTAATTAGCGGCCGATGTCTAGGAGGGAAGTTTGTTGGATATTTCCATCAAAAAGAAAACCACATTAAGATCCATAAAAAACAACGAGCAATGACAATTTCATTTTTATTGGTCATTTAAAAACATTCACTGATAATTCTCCCATGCTTAATAGACATATGTTTGTTTCCTTCAAAATATACCCATAAACTTGTTGCAAAAGCCACTCTTGCACAATTGTTCATCCTCACGTCCATCATAAAACCTAACTTAAAGTCTTTCAAAGACAGAAAGCGTGGAGTTCTTTGAGGGCTTGTAAGCAGGTGGTTACAAAGGATCCTGAATCAGCAGGTCTCCGGAGATACTGGCCTAGCCTGGCCCAGTGCTGAGGACTTCATTGTCCTTAAACCAAGGGATTTTCCACACCAGAGAAGATCTACCTCTGGTCTGCTTTTGAATCAGAGCAGGCCAAGCCCCTGAGAATAGTATTTTCCCCCTTTTATATATAGATAATTAAAAGGAGGCCTTTAGTCCCTTTTGAGGGCTTGAACCCCAGAGCCTGGTCAAAGGGAGACAAAAGGTAGGTAATAAAGGAGAATGACCTTAGGCTGGCTGACTGGCTGAATGTTTGCAGGATGGATTATCTTTCTGAGCTGAATTCAATGAGATTTTTCTGCATGTCCATCCCTGGACGTTCTGGCGGAGACTATACAACCCACTGCTGCTGGTTCCCATTTCTCCTGGAAAGAGGACCAGACTTTTGAGCTCCCAGGGAGACGATTATAGCTTCAGACCAGCTTCTCAAGTTCAGAAAGGAAAACGCTTTCATGTGTTTCCAAAACCACCTTAGGAAATGATTTTAATCTTCCTAAGTGGAAATTAAATCCTCCACATAAAGTGAGTTGTCTTTTCCTTTGTGCTTCTTTCAGCTACGTGGCTCTGTCTTCTGGCCCCTGACTGACCCCTGGCCCCAAGGTCTCCTTTCCAATCTTATGCCAAGGCCAGAAAATCATCAAGGATGAAAATGGAGATCGAGGAGCTCATTGGCAGCCTCCCAGAGGGAGGAACCCAGCTCTCCAGCCTTCAGGACATGCTGGTTGCTCGTCAGGAATAAGATCCATTAATTGACTTGTGCTTTGAAGTGCTGGGGAGCCCGACAAATCTGAGTGTGTGTGCCTGTGCATGTGCATGTGACGAATGTCTATGTGTTCCCATTTCTCCAGAACCCTCCCTGTGTGGGACAAGTGGGGAGAAAGGCGGTCACAGAACACTGAGGGCTTGCCCCCTTTCTCCTTTGAAGCAACAGGCAGGCCTGGGTGGACACCAGCTGGCAGGTGGGCGGCTCCCGACTGATCTCCAGGTGCAGTTCACTCTCCCGGAGCTAAGTATGTCTGCCATGCGCTCACCAGTACCCACGCCTCCTCTGGGCCGAGATACAGGTTATTGCTCCCACATTCTAGCATCAGGAACCTGTGCTCTGCAGCCCTTGCAGTTCCCCATAGGCCAAGCCATAGCTGCAGCCTGGAGTAGTTGGCTCTCCATCTGCCCCTTCTCTCATTTCTCACTTGGCTCCAAACATTTCCTGCCTTGTCACTGCTCTGACACTGTGTAGGGACCTTGGAACCAGTGATTTTCCCTGTAGGATTATGTGTGGGGGTATGGGTGAGCCAGAGCCATGCACCCCTACTGGCCAGGGGTCACCATTGTCCCGGACCGGAAGGGATGAATCGTTCTTCTCTCTATTCTTTGGGAGTGTGTTTGGAATGAAACTCCTGCTGTGGCTTCTACAATGGTAGGATTGTCCTGGGTGGGAGGAGGGCAACCACAGAGGGAAGGAGAAAATGCTCACTATCATTGCTTGGATTCCAGAAAATGCCTTGCTTTAAGACAATGAGATGGATAATTTTCCTATATTTCTGTGACTTTCCCTTATTATTCATCTGCTCATGAATACATTTGCTTATTCATTTAACAAACATTTAATGAGCACTTAATGAAGCCAATGGTTCAGAGTCATGAGCTCAGAAACTCAGCACCCAGGTGTTCAAATCCCAGATCCAGTGTGTCCCAAGCTCTCTGAACCCTCATTTCCTTATCTGTTAAGTGGGAGGAAATATAGTATCTGCCTCATAAGACTGGTCTGAGGGATTCAATAAAATCATATTTTAAACCCCCTATACCTGTTAGCTACTATTGCTGGTGCTGATGTCCTCATTGTCGCTATACCTCTGAGCCAAGTGTCAAGTCCATGTTGGAGAAACTGAGATAAACAACATAGTGGCCACCCTGCAGGCAATCACTGTCCAGCTGCAAAGGCAGGTGGCTAAGATCAGAATGATGAAATTGGAACTGGGGAGTCCAGCAGACAGGCCCATTCATTTTGCTTCAGGGAGCAGAGAAGCCTCCCTGGAGGAGGGGGGTCCATTCGAGGTGGGACTTGAAGGGCATTTAAGACTTCCCTCAGAGAGAGGGAAGAGAGATGTTCCAAGAAGACAGACGAGCATGAGCATGAGCATGGGCAAAGGACAGGCTGGCTGAATGTGAATGGAAGATGGCAGCCACGAGGAGGATGGTCCCATGGCCACACTGCAGAGAGCCTTGACTGCCAAGACCAGCAGGGCATTTGGATTTCATTCTATTGGCCGTGGGGAGTGGTTCAGTGTCTTAAACAAGGGAGCAATGGGGCCCGATCAGTGCCAGGGGTACAACTCACCATTATAAAAGTAAATATGTTTACTCGAGACTCTGAGAAAATTGGCAGGAATAAGTGGCCAGATTTTCAGTGCTTTGCCTGTGTGAGTTTGCTTCCTGCCACAGGCAAAGGGGCCAAGAATAATGGTGTCATGGGGGCCATGGGGCCTTGTGTGCAGGCAGGCAGCCAACCTGCACTTACCAGACCGCAAGGCAGGGGAGGTGAAGAAGAAGGCATCTAGCACCACACCGATCATCCCCCAACCGAGATAGCCTCCTTGGGCTTCTAGAGATCTGGGGACATCCATCATAGGTAGGAAACTGAGATGGGTGAGACCAATAACAAGGCGAATTAGAGCCAGGTGAATCTGATTCTTCATTCCACCACTTAACTAGCTCTGTGACCTTGGAGACAAATTGCACAACTTTTCTGAGGCTTGGTTTTCCTCATCTGTACTATGGGAATTGTATTTCACAGGGTCATGATGAGGACTCAGAGGGAGAATGGATGAACGTTTCGGGCATATTGCCAGGCTTGCAGTATGTGCTCATCAAATAGTAGCTGTTTGGAGGGGCTTCAGAGACTGAAAAAACTCAGTGCATCAGCCCTTACTCCCTCCTTCCACCCCCCACCCCCTCCCCAGCCCAGGCTGCAATCCCCAGGTCTCTGGTCTGGATAGACAGGAGCGAAAAGAGAAGCAACCTGCCTTGGAAGCTTTGGAGTCAGATAAAACCAACCATATTATGCATTTTTTACCACTTCTCTCCTAAGAAGGTAAAACACGCATCGTCTATCTTTTTTCCCAGGACCTTTGAAATTTTTGCTATGAACGATAAAGCACATCAATGAATTTTCCCATGAATATTTATTGAAGTAGCACTTTTAATACAAAGCCATTTGAAAAGTGAAACGCCACGGAAAAATGCATTTTGTGCAGCCATTGATCTTAAAATATTTACTATGAATATGCTCCCCCTCGAAATATTACACACTGCTTTTTATTATTTGTTCAAGATGAAATTGCAGGGATTTGGCCTAGATGGTTTTTACAAGCTGAACTGTATTGGCAAGATGAGCTTCTGGACGACATTCAGCTTGCTTTCTTCCTGGCCCTTGATATGTTGGTTTCTGGCAACTGTTCCATAGATGTCTCTGGGATTCTCAGCAGATAATGAAGGTATACCAAACACATCACTGTAACAGGTGAGCTCTAAAAACAGATAATTATAGATTCAGGAAGGTGAGCTAGAAGGAGCTTAGCCGTGACCTTGTCCAGTGCCCTTACTTACACATGAAGGCACTCTTAAGATTGGATGCCATTTCTCAACCTGCCGATTAGATTGGTGAAAGCGGAAGAGTGGTAACTCCTAAGGTCCATGAAGATACAGGGGGAAAAAAAGCATTTCACGTATTCTGGTGGGACTATGAACAGTTACAGACTTTTGGGAGAGCAGATCACCAATATCTTGATTCAAATTAAAACGTTACATGCCCTTTGAATCAGCAATTTTATTTCTGGGCTTTGTCCTGTTAAAACTAAAAGCACTCCTGTTCAGAGGTATATGTAGTGTGAGGTTTAGTTGCAGCCTGGTTTGTAGTGGCCCCAACTAGACACGGCCTGAATAGCCGCCAAAAGGGAGGTGTGTGAATAAATAATTTCCTAATTCTGCAGACGAGTGGTCGTTGAGTATCTCTGACCGTTCATTTAATGATAGCATGCACCTCCAAAATGTGGGTATTTATTTGCATCTATGAATATCCCAAGTGTAGGATAAACAAACACAGAATGAAAATGTTAAAGAGATGAGATCAAAATCAAAGTTAGGGGGCTCCCATGAAGTCTGGCCAGGAAGAAAAGGCCATGAGGTGAAAGCCAGATGCCAGCTCTACTACCATGCTTGAGTGACAGAGAAGGGTTGGGGGCCAGTTCTAGTGCCCAAATTCTCCCAGAATTCTACTTCTGATGATCTTTCCACTCCTCGGAGTCATCTCATTCTCCACATCCGTAGACTGATGAGCCTGGGCATGATTTGCCCAATTCATGAGACTAGGACAGGCCAGAGGTGTCAAGAAGGGGTGTTTCTGTGGGAAAATGGCAGAGTAACTTAGAGCAGAATGTGGCTTTTTAAAGGAGCAAGAATAGATGAGGGTGTGACTGGGTTATTTCATCAGTTGTTCCTCTGAAATAAAAAAAAAAATCTGCCTCAAACAGTTCACTCAAACAGTTCACTTATGGAACTCACTGTCAGGGCAGCTCTCAGATCTGAAAGTTTGCTGGCATCCTGGGCATCAAACATCCTGTCCCTGGCCCAGTGACTTGGCCTGATCCTGAACCGTGTCACCAAGCTCAGCCCACGGATGACAGCAAGAGAGAGTGAGAGCAGGAGAAGGAGAGAACTTGCATCCTGGCAGACAGTCTTGCTGGGACCTGGGGAGCTGTGGCTGGGTAACTCTGCTCAGGGCTCTGAGGGGCAGGGGACAGGCCTGGGTCCAGGACAATTTCTTGATCAGAACTCCATGGTGTCAGACATGGTCCTACTATCCTTGGCTACTGGGCTCTTTGAGGGGAAAATTAAATTATAACCCTAACATCCTTTGTACATCTAGAAATTTGTCACAGTAATTAAATGCTAATAAGGTGCGAAAGAGTAAATGCATAGTTTCCTTAAAGATTATGCACCACCACCCAAGGTCAGGTGGAAATGATAAGTAGCGTAGTAGCACAGCCAGATCACTCCGGCTGAATAAATATCGTGATGAAAGCTAGGAGTCATTCAGTTCTCTATATTTGAACATCTCATTAGAATTTGTGTCATTCAAAGATGTATTGGGTGGCAGAAAGGTGACATTTAAGGTCTCACATGGAAAGCCAAGCCTTTAATTATCTGATGGAAGTTAATGTGCCTATGGGACAGGGGAAGCCTGGGTGTAACAAGGAATAATGCATTATGCTAAGAGCAGGTGTCATGGGGAGCCTACAGAGTGGACCACCCCACCAGGATGTCCAGCCAGAGTTTTCCTGCCCTGGTGGTTTCCTGCCAGCATGAACGTGGGGACCAAGACAGTTCGCTTCGGTAGAAAGAAGTGATGGCCGCAGCTGTAAGGGAGAAGACTATGCAAAATGAGCCCCTACCTTCAACCATAACACAGGCAGGAGCCCTGCTAGCCTGAGGGTCCAGGGAAACATGTGGAGATCTGACAGCTGTGAAGTGGCTCCAGGCAGTGGGGAGGCCAAGGGGAAGCAGCAGCAGGGAGGACTGCGAGGACCTTGGCTGCAGAGAGTAAGGTAGGCAGCTGCCACAGTGGCTTCCAATGAGCCCACCTTTGGGTACGATTTTCTCCCCTGGATGTGGGCTCAACCGAGTGACTTGCTTCTCTCACATGTACATACAATGCAGTAAGAGTGATGCAATGTGACTTCTAAGATAAAGTTACAAAAAAATTGTAACTTCAGCTCTCGATGATGTGGCTCAGTGGACTGAGTGCTGGCCTGTGAACCAAAATGTCCCTGGTTTGATTCCCCATCAGGACACATGCCAGGCCCCCAGTTGGGGGTGTGTGAGAGATAACCAAGTGACGTTTCTCTCCCTCTCTTTCTCCCTCCCTTCTTCTCTTTCTGAAAATAAATAAACCCTTAAAAACAAACAAACAAACCTGTAACTCTATCTTGTTGACCCTCTCTTAGCTGGCTCACCTTCTCACTCTGATGAAGCAAGCTACCATGCAGGGAGATGTCTTAGGGAGAGGCCCATGGGGCACAGACCCAAGGTCCTCAGCCCAATAGCCTACACGGACCTGGGTGCTGTCCCTGATAACAGGAGTGAGCTTGAATGTGAGTCCTCTCCCAGCTGAGCCTTCAGGTGAGATTGCAGGCTGGTCAGCTTCTTCTTCTTGCCTTTTTCCATTGTTGTTCTTTTACAGTTGTCCCAATTTTTCCCCTGTTGTTCTCCCCTCCCACCCCCACTCCCACAGTCAGTCCCCACCCTGTGATCCCTGTTCATGGGTCATTTATACATGTTCTTTGACTACACCTTTCCCCTTCTTTACCCCCTTTTCCCCCTTCCCCTCCCTTCTGGTCACTGTCCATCCGTTTCCATGCTACCAGTTATATTTGGCTGGTCAGCTTCTTGTTTGTAGCCTCATAAGAGTCTTTGAGCCAAAGGACCCAGTTAAGCTGTGCTGGTTTCCTGACCCACAGAAACTCTGCATTAATGAATATTTGGTTTAAGCTGTGACTTTAAGTTATGCCTCAGTTTTGGATGTAATTTCTTATACAATGGAAGATAACTAAAGCAGTGAGTTTCAGAGTCTACAATGATGCTGGTTGGGAGGCACTAGGCTGCCTAGCAGTCAGACCTTCCTTTCTCTGTCTCTGCATTTCTCCTCCTTGCCCCATCCCTCAGAGAGAAAAAACTCATCTGCACCTAACCTCGCTGGTGATGCTGGAAGAGAGACCTTCATTCTTTCCTACCTAGGCCAGAGTACCAGAGTGGGGGAAAAGAGCCTCTAACCTTCCTCTTTTTGCCACTTATCCAAACACATGAGCCCTCCTCTATTGCTCTCAGAAGAAAATGGAACAGAGGTCTCTGTTTATACCTTGGGGCATAAAAGAGAAAGGTTTTATTTAGAAGCAAAAATGTTTTGCTATAGTAATGATTGCCTTTAGGGAATGAGCTGCAGAACTGAAAAGGTAGAGGAGCTCACCTACGCCAAGGCAAACAAGAATGGAGTGCACCTCCCGAGTGGAGCAAAGGTGAAGCTCACACCATTGGTCTGTCCTCCTGAACATCCATGAACAGGGCTTTTGAGGAAAAGCCTGCTGGTTTTTCTTCTGTTCTTCTCCAAGCATCAGAAACAGACAGTTGACCAGGAACTGGTATAGTAGTTCAAAACAACTCTCCAGGGGGTGTTGGGGTTGCCATATTTCTTCACTTTTTTTTTTTTTTAACCTGTAGCACTAAACAGTTGTAGCTGAACTCAGTTCCTTAGCTTATCAATAGGCAGCTGATGGAAAAGTTCAGCAACATCCTCTCAGCTCACAAATAAGGAAAGAAATATTATATTTGAGGAAGGCATTTTATTTTCCTGAAAACTTTAAAAGCTGGGTGATTTAGGCTCTTCATGCATCCCTCCTTCTAGTTCACTAATACCTCCAGTGCTTCTGCTTACCTGCCCTGTGCTAGAGGTGGAGCTTACAGAGATAAATTCAAACTACAATACTGTATCCCTGCCTCCAATGGTTTAAAATCTAGTGAAGGAAATCTGCGAATGAAAGTTTCACATGTTCCAAATTAATGAAAAATACTGGTGAATTGTTTATCAAAATGTTAAAAATGAAGAATGGAAGGGATGAATAAAAATGATAGTAAGGGTATTTCATTTTTGAGGGGAGCCTGGGCAAAGACTGGCTTCTCAAGAGAAGTTCAGTCTATTATAATGTACCAGTGAGTATCTGTGCCTTGGACAGGGACAGAGCCTGCTCCTTTTCACCAGATTGTGTAGATGAGGTAAACAGAATTTTAGAAGGTCAAAGCTGGGTGAGGCCTAAGACCATTTTTATTTCAAGATCTTCATTATTTTAATAAAGAAATTGAGATTCAAAGAGAAGAAGACATATACAGTGAGCAAACTATGCTTCTAGAATAAAATTCAGGTCTCTCACTCCAAGTCAGTATGTGTGTGTGTGTGTGTGTGTGTGTGTGTGTGTGTACACATGTGTGTGTGGTGCTTTTAGGTCACCTGAACATTTCATAGGTAGATCTTGTTTCCATGATCAAAGATCTGGTCTTCATGATTTTGAGCCCTTGCTTTGTGCCCCCCTCCCCACCCCGAATCAAATGTATAAGATAACTTAGCTGTGCCTGAAAACAAGAAGGGAACCAGACCGGATCCCAAACTGAACAAACCCTGAAAGATAGAAAATGGAATGTTAAGGAAATTGGCACTCAGGACACTGCTGGGAGCTGTGCCTCAGACAGGTGGGTGCTCCGCACCAAGAGCTGGAATTGGAGGGCAGGAGGGGGTCTGGTGTCATTAAAATAGCTATGAATCAAGGTATCAAACCTGAGACAGCCAAGACGGTTGCTCCTTGTGCAATTATCCTCCCCTTTTATGAACTCACAATTGCTAAAATTTTGATGAAAACCAAAACCATGAAAAAGACAGCAAAATTGACAAATGGAAAAACTCACACTCAAAGAAACAGAATTAATAGAGTAATCAGTAAAGAACATTTACATATGTATATTTGATATCCTCAGCTATGAACAGGAACCATCCATGAAACAAGTTTTAATCACTTAGAAGTCTCAGGAATAAAAAGCATAATTGTATTTAGAAATCAACAGGTTGATTGAATAGAAGAATGCACACAGTAAAGAGCAAATTATTATTTTTGGGTTCCCAGAACCCAGCAGAGTGGGGTTGGGAGATGAAAAAGATGTAAAAAGAGTGGAGATGTGGAAACTAGATTTTTGAGTTCACCGTGTCACTGTGAAAGAATGCCAGGATGAGGAATTAGAGGAGGAAAAAGGTGGCGATATTCAAATCAACAATAGTTAATCATGTCCTCAAATTAAAGAAAGAAGTCCAGGTGTTGAAAGGCCCACCATGTGTTGAGCAAGATAAATAAAAAGTGAGTATAGAGATGGCCAATATGAATTGGGGGTATTCCTAATGAGTCTGTTAATATCAAGACAGTGGATTCAGGACGTTAGACCTACTCCACCTGGATAAGTTTTGAAAATATCCACTACATCTGATGTAACCCAGTAGTCAGTGATGCTTTGCAAACCATAAGGGAAGTACTCATTTCTGGACTTTTTCCATATTAGTATTGTGATGAACGGACCCAGAGATGGTCCCCAATGATCCATAGTTCCCGGCATTTATGTCCTTGTGTAATCTCCTACCCTTGAGTGTGGGTAGGGTCTGTGACTTGCTTCTATCCAGGTTATAGCAAAGGCGAATAGATAGTTTGCCTGTGATGGTATAATGTACAGTATATGTATACGACTGCCTCACCCTGAAGCCAGCCTCAAAGAAGCCAACAGCTGTGTTGTGAACTGCCTATGAGAGGCCCACTTATTAAGAACTGTGGGTGGGCTGGAGAGACTGAGAGCCTCAATCCTATAACCGCTAGTGACTTAAATCTGCCAACAATTTGAGTGAGTTTGGCATGGACAAATCTCCAGATGAGAACACAGCCCGGCTAACACCTCGATGGCCACCCAGTGAGATCCTGAAGCAGAGGATCCACCTAAGTGGTGCTCAGATTCCTTACCTACAGAAGCTTCAGGATGAAATATGTGTTGTTTTCAGCTGCTCAGTTTGTGGTGATTTGTTATGTAGCAAGAGAAAACTAATCCAGGTGATTCTGGTGAGTGTGATCTCAGCCTTTGGCATGTCTGATGGTACGATGCAGATGGCTGAAGGCGGGAAAGAGAGGAAAGTGTCTGTGCCTGATACTATTGTTCTGCATTCCGAGGCATTCTCCCAGCCACGCTAAATGTGTGCCCTGCCTTTTCAAAGTGAGACTGCATTGCTGTATCATCTGGATGTGCTAGTTCTGCCTGTGGAAGAGTTATCCAGGTAAGTTGATGCCAAAGTCAGGCAATACTCAGGGAGGCTGGCATGGGACTCCAAGGGGCAGTTGTCTGCAGCTAGAGCTCATACCTGCATGCACATGTACTCATGCACATGCACATTCAAAGATGCTGGTAGTCATATCATTTGAGAACAGGATGAAAACCCTGAACTCTTTCCTCATGGCAAGTTATGGTCCATCTTTCTGCCTGCACTCCTGCAGAAAGGCCTGCATCATCTGAGCAAATTTTTAAGTACTGAGGACGCTTGATAAATAGCTCTTAAAATTGAACTCAGGTGCCCACCAAAAGTATTAGCAGTAAAATTAATGGGGTTACTTCCAAATGAGCTTAATGGCACACTTGCCTCATTTCCAGCAATTTCTTGAGGAGTTACAGGAATGCAGTACAAGGGGAATCAGGTGGTTTCATGGAAGAGCCCACTTTCCAACCCCATCTCCACTGGTCATTCTCATAGCATGACTTTGGAGGAAACTCCTTTCCATTCTGAGTCTTGCTTTTCTCATCTGTACAATAAAAGATTTGGACTTTGGGTAACATTCTCAGAAACTAAATTTCTCCCCCGACCATGGAAATTATGTCCACTTCACTGAGGCACATGTGGAATGATGTTAGTCAAACTTCATGACTTGCAAGAACATTGGTGTTATAAATCATTGTTGGCCACACCATCAAGCCATGTATCTTTCACTGCTGATGTTCAAATCTAAAAAAAAATGTCTCAAGTCCTGAAAACACCTTGGAAACTTAATTCATTCTGCTAATGCTTATGTTTACAGCACCAACTGGAATTATTTTTATTTTTGTTGCTATCAAGATTATTTTATATAAGCACTTGTGCTTATTATTTAGGATGGACCTGCTCATATTTCCTATGGCAAGGGACATGCAAAGTTTTTGCATGTTAGAGTTCTGAGGAAGGGCCAAATCTATCTTGCATCACAAAAGGGAGCACTGGGAGCAAATATACTGGCATCCATTTCCTGGGATATTAGGCTTTCTCTACCGATTTTATGGACCTCCATCCTGGCAGACTGTATTAGAGCCAGACATCCCAAGGAGAGTTTTAATATAAGGGCCATTACTCTCTCTGCCCCTCTAATTTCTATCACACAGCAGGATTAAAGAGGGGAGGATAGAAGAGGGGTACTCTCAGTTTCATCATCCCAATGGCAGCAATTCTGCTCTACCCCAAGCTTGCATGTCCCACTCAGCAAAACCAAGCTATATGGCTAACCATACCTACCCTCCTTAGAAGGTAATTTACTTGCCCATTAGCTGTTACTCAAAAATGTTTCTTGAAGGAGATCTCACTTTCAATCCAAATAGTTAATCAAAACATTCCTTCTAAGACCATATCACATTCTTCATGAAGATTTATGGTAAAAGCAACAAGGCCATACTTTCACAATTATTAAAGACTGGTGTCTTAGTCCTCTCATATGTCAAGTGGAGATAATGACAAAATATTAGTTAAGGATTAAATGAGCCAATTGATGGCTATTGAGCATTTTACACCCAGCCTCATTCCTGTAAAAAGCAACTTTCTAAGTCTACTAGCTCATATTAATCTGAGTTTTGGTCCTTATCTACATTAGCCAGAGATAGAGAATGTCAGGACCCCACGGGCTTTCAATCCAAGCTCTTTGGACACTGCTCTGGCCTGTAAGTGACAAAAACCCAACTTAAACAATAAAGAGGCTTTATTGGCTCACATACCAAAACTGTTCAAAGTCGGGGGGCAATTGTAAGCAAAGCTTGATCCTGTACTTAAATAACGTCACCAAAGTCCTGGCTTCTTTCTGCCTCTTGACTCTCCCTTGAATATTGTCAACTTCAGGCTGAGAATGGTTCTTTAACCATTCTCTTTATTTTATTTAAAGTATCTTTATTTTATTTAAAGATTTTATTTACTTTTAGAGAGAGGGGAAGGGAGAAAGAGAGGGAGAGAAACATCAATCAGTTTCCTCTCATATGTGCCCCAACTGGGGACCAAATCCTCAACCCAGGTATGTGCCCTGACCAGGAATCAAACTGATGACCTTTTGTTTTGCAGGATGATGCCCAACCAACTGAGCCACACTAGTCAGGGCAGGGGTGGATCTCCTTCATGGTCCCAAGATAGCCACCATGAAGACTCAAGGTTACCTACTTCCTCTTTCACATCTAGCAAGGTGGATAAAAAGGACCTCTACCCAACATTCACAGAAAAAGTCTTGAAAGTCCCTCTAGTTGCCTTAGTTCACATGACCATACCTGAACCAGTCACAGTAGCCAGGGAGCTGGAATGTGCTGTTGGCTTACTTAGTTTAGGTCATGCATTCACCCTGAAAGTGATGATAGAGTTAGTTGAGCCAGATCATAAAATCCCAAAACAGAAATCAAGGGCTGCTGGGAAAGGAAATGGGAGAATAAACACTGGGGATGCAACTAATAACATCCACCATGTCCCTCATTTTATGGGTAGAAAACTGACACCAAGATCATAGCAAAGCAGGACTAAGACCACAAATTAGCCCTTCAATTGGCAGACCATGTATTATTTCTACTCTCCTTCTACTTGTTCAGGCCAACTTGTCCACTACTGAGTGATGATCATGGGATCAGGCCAATCAATTTCTCCCTAAACCTGAACGAACTGGAGACATCACATTTTAACCATCTCCAATGTGTTTCTAGTCAAAAGAAAACAAACCTATGCTCCAAAGATTTTTGCAGCCACAAAGATCAACCTCAGCACTTTCATCTCTTCTCTTGGGGTCCTCTAAGTACCCAGTAGCTCCTGCTACTTTTAAGGGAAAAATGCATTCTGGTATGCAAACATTATTGCATATTCATGCACTCAAAATCTAATTTTAGCTGCAAAAGACTTCATTACAAGATGCTCACATAATTAAGCAGCTTTCTTCCCAGGGTTTGAAAGCCTGTCTATTCTTTTTTGCTCATTTCCACATCACTGGAATTATCAGAATGTGTTTTAGCTTCCTAAAATTATATATTTTGGTTTTTCCAAATTGATCTACAACAGGAGATGAAATCCATGAAAATTACATTTTAACACAGGTTTGTGTAACTCCATAGCTTTGCTATTAAAGTTGGAATCTGTTTCACTCTTCATAGGCCCCTGATGCATTTGCCACATGTCTCCCCTAAATATTGATCTACTTTTACTCCTTGGCTGCTTGGGACAGTATCCTCTTTATGGAGAAACTGTGAGCAACAGGAAAAACCTACCTTGTACACAAACACTTTCCCAAAAGGGCAGACAGATCCCCTTCTTGTGCTCTACTCTCCCTCAGAGGCAGGTCTGGGGCTATGGCTGCTGTGAACTAGCAGCAGCAGGTACGGCCTTTGCACCTCTTCACTAACCTCTTTGCCCAGCATCCAGAAGCACCTGTCAAGTGTCAGGTCCCTCACCATGCATAGTAACTCTATGCAACCCGGATGCACCATGACACCATCATTCTACTCATCTACATGCCTGGCTAAGGTGCAAGTAAACAACAGTCCCATTGGAGCAGGTGATGCTCTACCTGGAAGGAGAGGTCTCTGAGTACCTGGTTGCTGGAAATGTACCCACCCATCTACCAGGAGGAATGGGCTGTGCTGCTGCTCTCCTGACTTGTGGGGTGGGCAAGGGGGGATCCCAGGGCACCATGCATTAACTGTGGTCTTGGCCATCTCTCCAGTACACTTTTGCTTTCCCTAGGCTCCACGGCTTGAGTCTGGGTGGGTGGCCAGGGAATGAAGGCAACATCCATGGAGCCAGTCTCAGGAGGAGGTCAGGTTCCCTCCTCTCCATCAGTTGAAACTGTGTCTCCTCAGAGACTCTGGGTTTGCTCTGAGGGGTCCAAGGCAGTGTGGAAACTCCTTGTGGGCCTCAACTGCTCCTAGAACTCTAGAGACACAGCCTCATCAGGGCATTGGCAGAATTAACCGTGTAGTCATGCTGAGCCATTGTATGTAAATTTACAAAGCCCTTGCATTTCCAGCTTTGAGCTGAGCTGGATGATGCTGTGGGAGGGTCTAGAATAGCCTCAGCATCAGTGTGGGAACCCCACAAAGAACTTGGAGGCCACCAGGAGCACAGATACTCAAGCCCACTCATTGGCAAAACCAAGGCTATGGAGGCTTCCCTCTGAGGCAGGGTGGCTCCACTGGGCTTTCCAGCCCTGCTGGCCTTCACTAGGGGTGGCTCACAGTTCCCACCACTGACCAGAGAGCAGAGGGTCAGGGCATCCCCATGCCCAACTTTCTCAAATCCCTTGACCCATTTTCTCCATGTGATGTGATGCATGTAGCTTAACTCAGGCTGAGAGAACATCAAATGAAGGGGCCCAGCTGGGGTTACTCCAGGCCTGGGAGGGGCTGTGGAGGGGCTCAAGGGTGGGCCATGTTCAGATCCCCCCAACCTGCACCCCCTGTGCCAGGGATTAGTGTGCAGCTAGGCTCTCTACAATTCTCCCTCCCTGCACCTGGCTGTCCTGGGCCATGCTCCAGGGTCACTCCAACATCTTTAGACCTGAGTCCCCTAGTCTTCACAGCCTCATTCCTGAGCCCAAGACGGGTAGGTAGCAAAGGGTGATCCAGGAAGGTAATCAGCATCAGCATTTCTGTTCCTCTCAGGCTGAACAGAGAAGGACAGTCCTTTTCTGGGTCCCACCTCTGTCCTCACCCCCTCTTCTTTGCTGCAGACTTGGAGAGACAAACATACCCCACACCCCATTCACCTGTTTTGCAAAACACACCAGGTTTTCCAAGCCTCTGAGCCTTTGCACATACTGTTCTCTTCACCTTAATTTTCCTTCCCCTCTGTTCCGCTGGGATAACTCCTACAGTTTTCTCAAGGCCAGGTCAAAGTTGCTGTGGTGCATTCCCCAAAGATCCCACACACATGTTCCCCTGCTACTGGACTTCTCTCTCCATGTGTGTGATGACCCCTCCCCTGATCCCACCAGAAGAAGCTGCAGGTATAGAAAAGTGCCTTTCTCCTCCTGGAGGCCAGCACAGCAGATCTCAGTATATTTGGGTGTCCTTCTCCTTTTGTTGAGGAAATGGATGAGTAAGTGGGAAGGATGACAAAGCAGCAGAAATAGAAACAGATAGTGTGACAGGGAGGCTGGTGACAAAAAGTGGTGGGGTGAGTAACACAGGTACAGAGAGGGCTCAGCTATGAGGGATCAAGCAGGAGCTGCAGCCATAGCCCCTCCCCAAGGGCCCAGGGTTGTGTTGCTGATGGACCACACTGTGACCCTTCCTCGTGACCCAAGGGTGGGACCCATGGAGAGCAGGGGCCTGTCAAGATGGGTAGGGCAGCCAGTCGCAGTGATCCCCAAGACCCATCCTTCCTGGGATTCCCCATGCCCACACCAAGCCCCCACCTGATGGCATATGGGCCTTTGGGTCTAGGCCTCCTCTGAGACCAGTCCCCTCCTTGTTCCAACTGTCCCCTTACTCTCACACCTTGTATCTGAGGCATGGGGTGAATGCCCAGCTTTCTTGGGGACAGCTAGTGAAGTCATCAGACAAGAAAGCCCCACTCCAAGGTGTGCTCATGTTGGAAGCCATGGCAGGGCATGCGCAGAACCTGCAGTAGGTCCTAAGGTTGGGGGGTGTGTTAGGGGTGCTTCACTCTGTCCACGGTGCCGCCAGCCCACCCACAGAGAAGGGGGAGGCAAGGTGGCAGTTTGTGGTGCTCAGTTGTCACACCACACACATTTATAGGATGCCAGAGCCGCGTGGCCCAGCAGCAAGAGTCCACGAGCCCACCTCCATGCCCAAGCCTCTGCTGCTCAGAGCACGGACATTGTCCAGCCCAGCATCCCACAGTCATGAGCCCTGAGCAGCGCGTCCATGCCTGGGGCTGCAGACAGGAAACCAAGGCCTTTGAGAGCCCTGGAAAACGTGTGTCTGTAAGTTTGGGAGATGGACAGATTGACAGCCTCTGGGAACACCTAACCAGGGGTCTGTGTGTGATTGTGTTTGCAAGTCCGGGAGTGTCTGGCACACCCCACATGTTGCCTTGGGCTTCTCAAAACGGGCACTGAGCGTGCAGGGGTGCGTCTAAGCATGTGTGGTAGGAGTGTGTGCCTGTTCTGGGACACTGTGCGTGCCTGGGTGGGCTAAGGGCTGTGTCTGGTCTCCCTGCATGTGAGGGAGGCAGCTCTGGGCCAGCCTCCTGGCTGGCCGCACAAGCAGTTGCCATGTGCCCCAGCAAGACCACCACCTGAGCATCTGAGCGGGTGCAGCCCCAGGGTCGACCAGCTGTCAGAGGGTGGGTGGAGTGGCCCGGCCTATCATCTGGGCACGTACTCCCTGGGCAGCCCAGCCCAGTTGTGGTCACGCAGGGCCTTGTCTACCGTCCGGATGTAGCCATTGATCAAGTCCTTCATCTCCGGGGTGAAGGGCTCGGGGTCATGAGGGCGCCGGCCGTGCCGCCGGAAGCTGCCTTCTTTGTTGTTCTCCACGCAGAGCAGCCGCTCCTCACTCACGGACACATTGAGGAAGGCCACCATCTCCCGCAGCGTGGGCACTAGGCTGTGCCGCAGCTCCTCATAGTGTACAACCAGCAGCCGCTTGCCGTACTTGAGCCAGTCCAGGACATGTGAGGACCACCATGATGCATAACTGTTGACGAAGTCTGGCCACTCTGCAGGGAGAAGGTAGATGCCACATCAGGGCCCAACCTGGGAGGGCTACTGTCCCTTCTGGGGGCCCAGCAAAGTGTCCAGGACCTTCTATTATCCACTGCCCAAGGCTAACCTGCCTGAACCATAGGCTAGGAAAGACCTTCTGCTTGACCTAATGGAATAAGGGTTAATATCAGGCTGGGCTCTGAAGAGTCCTAAACTGGGAAAGTGTTACCTTGAGTCTGCTTGTCAACTGCATGTACCAAGAACTGGTTCTCTCTCTTGTGCGCTAGGAACTACTTGACCTTAGGGACGGTACCTGGCCAGGTAGAGCTGGGCTGGGTGGCAGTGCATGACACAGCAGTATTTAAAGGCAGGTGGAAAACTGAGGCAGGGCATCTCTTTTGAGATGGCCCTCATTCATCTTCATATCTCTGGCAACTATGCACATCTGATGTAGGTGACAGTACTGAATACGTATGTGGGGGCAGCTGCTGGACCCTCTGATGAGAAGATGCCACACAGGCCAGGCTTGCTCCCCTGGCCCCTCCTGTAAATCCTGTAAATCTAAGTGAGTGTGGCACCTGGATGATGCTCACTGCTTGGTGGGCATGAGGCCAGTGTCACCTGTGGGACAGCAGGACGGAGGATGTACTGTGAGGCCATGGAGGGGACAATTGCAAACTTCTGCAGATGACCTACTCCATGAGATTTCTCTCCCAGCAAACTAAGAAATTAGGTGTTTCGGCAGGGGCAGAGCATGCCAATGTTAAGAATCACCCCCAACAAAAATGGTTGCGTTATGAAAGAATGCTCAACATCGCTAGTCATCAGAGAGATGCAAATTAAAACTGCATTAAGATACCACCTCACACCTGTCAGAATAGCAATCATCAGCAAATCAACAAACAACAAGTGTTGGCGAGGATGCGGGGCAAAGGGAACCCTCATACACTGTTGGTGGGAATGCAGGCTGGTGCAGCCACTGTGGAAAACAGTA